>CM055442.1:959308-1039308 GCA_029228465.1 Salix viminalis
GGTCGTCTGATCATGTTAAGAGATTTCAAAGTAGATTCGTTGAACCGGGTTCAATAACACTTCACGGGCCACCAAAACTATCAATTGACACGGTGAAAGAAAACTATCAACCATTGGATAACACTTCATGGGCCACCAAACCTCATTGAACCTTCCACATGCTTGGCAAAGTTGAATTTTTAATAATTTTCTAATATTGTAAAGACCAATTTACTTCTTTACCTATTCGATTATAACAAAAAAATCATATGAAAATACAAAAATACCTTCCAAAGAAATCTAAACGAGTAATGAAACCGACTTTAATTTAGTAAATTATTTAATGTGCTCTGAATTTTTAATAAGTTTTTAATTAATTTCAAGACTATTTTACCTCTCTATCCAACTAATTATAACAAAAAGCCAAATGAAAACATAAAATTACCCCTCTAGAAAAAGTCATGCAGTTGATTTATGGTTATGTGATTAGTAGATGATTATTATAAAAGGTTGTCATTTATGGTTATGTGATTAGTAGATGATGATTATAAAAGGTTGTCCTCAGGAGATGTAGCATGATGACAAAAAACTTAAAATATGTACAACAGGTCTTGAGTTCGAGTCAGAGCATGCACAAATTGCAAGAATTTAGGACAACCGATGTTTTACTCGCTCACCTGGATCCACAAAGTACGTTTTGGATGAGTTTCCTCGAATTCAATTTTTTTTTCTAAAAGGTTAAGTTGATTGCCTAACTAATCCACAAAGATTAACTTTACATGCTTGTTTGAAAGTGTGGTTGAAGTTATTTTTAAAGTATTTTTTGTTTATAAAAGTATCAAAATGATTTTTATTTTATTTTTTAAAAATTATTTTTGACATCAGCACATAAAAATAATTTAAAAATACCAAAAATATTTAATTTAAATAAAATAAAAAAATCAATTTGTTTTAATAATACTTTTAAAATACAATGATAAAGAGAGTGTATGCATATCTAACAATTTGTAGATTGGTATCGTTCTGTCCAACTGGAAAAAAATGTTTTTTTTTTTTATTATTCAAAAAAACACAACAGCTTTCTTTAGACAATTAAAAAAGAAAAAAAAAAGTGGAAAAAATAGAAAAGAAGTCCTCATAAGTCAAAAAGCTACCACAAACGTACAAGGGGACTTTTATAAAGTTGAATCTCATATGGTCCCAAATAGGCATTAGGGCAGGAAATTGGTAGTGTTTTGGAGAAATTAGACAAAAGTTTTACCAGAAACTTTTGTAAAACTTTTGGCCAGGCACTGCTTTATATTTTGATCATGCGGGCTGCTAAATGTGGTGGTCCAAGTTCATGTAGAGACTTTCTAGTCATACCAAATGAATAAGCAAATCCCCTTGTCCCAACAACCTATTTGCTAGTCTAGTGCCGGTCCAATTTGGCCACCATAATATATAGTAGTAAGCTTCATATTAGTATTTATTTATTTATTTATTTTTATATGGAAGTTGAGAGTCTTGAAATTAATAGAAGAGACGAGGACAATAAGAATAAGAAAATAACATGTTTCTTTATATTTTTTTTTATGGGAGGAAAGTCGACTTCCTAAAAAACATACTTTATGTTTTAGATGAGCGAGTAAAATCCCGGTTGTTCCAGGCTCTTACAAAAAAGGCATGTCCTAATCATGATTATCAAAATCACGATTTTAACACGACACGGAAGGGGCTTCGGAAGATCGGATCGTAAGATCGTACCTGAATTTTTCCATACAAAAATCGTAAAATCATAGCTAAAATCATAAAATCATTTTCTAGATACAAGAAACAGCGCGCAGTTGCACGCTCATCAACGGAGGCTGAATACCGAGCACTAGCCAATGCAGCCTCAAAAACAATGTGGCTATCGACTCTTTTTAAGGAACTTGCATTTCCAATTCAAGACCCCCCTCTGCTGCTATGTGACAATCTTGGAGCCACGCACCTCAGCCTCAATCCAATCAATCACTCGCGCATGAAACACATTCAAATTGATATTCACTTTGTCCGCTACTTGGTGCAACAAGGTAGTCTTCGGGTCAGATATGTCCACACACAGGACCAACTTGTTGATCTGTTAACTAAGCCCCTGTCCAAACAACGAACGGTTGTGCTACGTAACAAGATTGGTCTTGTCGATAGAAGCTCAATCTTGCAGGGGTGTATTAGGGAAAATTGCAGAGAATCTGCCACATTAACAATAGAGAAGGAATAACAGAAAATCATGGCTAAACCTTTGTCACCAATGGTCATATTTTAGAACCAAAATTGTGCAACTACTTATTGTAATAACTTAGTCTTAACATTACCGTTTACTCTGTTTCCTAAAACAGAGTCCCATTAAGATGTATATATACTGCACATAATTTGTACTCATCACTCAATAAGAAATCTGAGGTGAATTATTGATTCAAACATAGCTGTGCTTTCTAAATCTCTTTACTCGCTGCCGACTGCGAACTATACACAGAGATACGGTCATCTGATCAGGTCAACACTAACTATAAATTATTTCTTAACTTTTTTGTAAATTTAAAACCTTAAATATATATTTTTTTTAAATCTATTTAATCTCGTATCAAGTTTAATAAATATAGCAGCTACTATTATAAAAATCATTACTAGGAATTATCTAGTTATTTTATTGTCATCATCATCTTTGCATTTTGCATGACAACTTCCACCAATATTACCATAGCACGTTTTTATCATTTCATTTTCATCCTATTTTGTTTTACCTATTAATTCGCTGGATATAATAAAATTTATTATTTGAAAAATTCACAATGTAAATTGACCATATTGAATGAATTCACCAACTCAATTAAATTTATTGTTAAATGTAAACATCTTAAACAGTACGAGATATTTACAATCTTTCAGACATCTTAATCGCTAGTCTTAATGTAGCTAGATTTATCAACTAGGGCATGTGGAATCTGCCTCATTCGGCTACATCAATCACTTTCCATGAGGCCACGAATCAAGTTTCTCAGTAGCAGTGCTCGCTCGCTAGCTGCTTCAATCAAGTCATGACAGCTATTATTGACTTCTTAAACCAAACTTCCCTGATCGGAGACTTCTTCCTGGTAGTAAGGAGGGGCGGCCGATGGGAAATTGAGTGAATTCACCAACTCAATTAATTTTTCTCCTTAGCTAGCAACCGTTGTTTTACAAGTAATTAATTTCACTTCCCTCAATCTTGTTCTTCATATAGGATCTACCTCAAGTTCACAAGTAATTCTCAGTTTCATTCGGTGATTTATTAATTCCTTAGACAAATTATATTTCCTTCTAGATTTCCCCCAGAAATTATGAATCTAGCCTTGGAACTCTTAGTTGGACCTAATAATCCTGAAGATAACAAAGATAATTTTGAAGGGAATATAGACTTCATTCTCATAAATTAAGAATCTGCAATGTATGGCTTAACTGTGAATGGTATAAAGAAGATGCCCCCTTCAACTAAAGAAGATCATTTCTAGAACTTTTTCAACGAACATTGAAACTCCAAACACACCAACCTATTTCTCTTAATCCCAGCTTAAGCAGCATGCATGTAGAGCAGAAGCCATTTTTCTAGCTTAACTCATCTATCAGGTGCTTGATTCTTTATGGATTCTGCAGTTAAATTGACCCTGTCTGGGTGGTGCATCCTTCAAAATAATGGCAATGGAGGCAAGCAACGTGACAGCAGATCATGCATTGTAAGTTTATGAAGCTAATTCGATTATTTCCCTAGCAAGGTACGTAACCATGCAAAATAATCACAAATAGACAAAACAATAAACAGGTTACAAGCACTTGAAGGAACAGAAATGTCAAAAGAAACCAGGCCTCCGCAGAGAATAGTTCTGTAAATTAATATAAAACCTGCAGCAGAGAACACACCTGAGATGCAGACTATACTAGGATTTGTTTATTAAGATAATACGGTAGCTACAAGCTGTAAATTAATTACAAATGTGCAGAATGAACTGCTATGTTGAAGAATATTTTGATAATTGTTCAATCCAAAACATAATATGCTCACAGTAAATTCATCTTTCTCATTTTACAATTTCAATTATTCTACCACAGTTCTGGAAGAGTACTGCAGTGCAATATTAGTTGCACTGTAACTGTTACCTGCCACCCCGACATGCATTTGTAAATATAGTAATGTTGCCTGCCACTCTGGTATGATTCATGCATGCTATCAAATTTTAATTTTTATTTTTATTTTTAATTAGTTTGGTCATTGTTGACTAATTCAAACAACGAATAAATTCATACTGGGAAGACCGGGCTAAACCTAAAAATATGCGTTAATTAATTCACGCATGCTAATTTATTTATTTATTTTAAGTTTTTTATCATTTTTTAATACGCTATGCATAAAATAATGAAATAAAATGTTTAAAACAAAGTTAAATGTTGATTTTTAAAACTATTATACAAAAACACTTTGATTGGTGTATTTACTTTGCTAAAATTAAAATACCCTTTGTGCTACATTCCCTAATTAAAAAAAATGAAAGTAAATAATGTTTTTCCTAATTCTTTTCCTTGTTATGAATTGTTAATTTCCAGTCCTTGCAACTATATATAGGGCTCACTCAACCATTTAGCTAAATTGACGAGAGCAAGAGACTTCAAGAGAGAGAGAGAGAGGCTGAAATATACAGGCCTGCTGCCGGGGACTACACACGGAGATTACGGTCATCTGGTCTCCCTCAGGTCAGCACTAACTAGTTTCATTTTCTCTTGAAATGTTTTCTTACGGTCTTTGGATTTTGCTTAAAATCTTCAGTCCTTAGGTGGTTCTCTGTAAGTTTATGCATTCTATTCATAAAGTTTACCTTTCCCATGTAAAGCTAGGTCTAGGTGTACACGTAGTTCCATTTATTATTTGTTTCTTTTTAAAGAACCATTTTTTCTTCAAAAAGAAGAAATAAAAGTCTTGTTTTTAATTAGAATTTAAGAAACTAAACAGGGAGAATCGATTTTAGTAAGATGTTGCGAAGAAATTGTAATTAGTCGTTTCTTCTCTTTTTAAATGAGCTCGATTAAAACCGTTTATTTTATAGCATGAAATTTGAATATAAACATAAACAAAATCTAGCCAGTTTCTATTCAGTCCAGTCCCCATATGTGCGTGTGTGATTGAGTTCCATATATATATATATATATATATATATTCCAGGTCAATGGCACTTTAGAAACCTCGACTATTTATATCATTTCCCCAAGATCTTATTAGATCCATTTAACATAAGAACAATTATTTAAAATCAATTATTTTGACTTGTCATTTGTCTAAATCTTTATTGAAAACTAATCAATTATTTAAAAATTTGCGCTTGAGAAAATATATTAAAAAATAATATAAACTATATTTGAGTTCTCAACTAAAAATTTAAGTTTATATATGAAACGGTTTTAGCAGCACTCTCAAAACCGTTCTTGAGCATCAAATATGGAAAAGGATAAGGCAAGCACTCCAAACAAGGGAAAATATATTCATGTGGGAAGTGTTTTAGACATTGAGATGGCTACTGAGGTAAGATGACTCTCAAACATGGTATCAAAGTTTTATTGATATAGCTATCATGAATTTGAATCTCATTATTTTTTTTATATGATTAAAAATTAAATATAAAGTAATGTGAATATGTATAAGTTTCAAGCTTAAAAAAACTTTATTATTTTAAAAATAATATAAATTATGTTTGAGATATCAACTAATGAAATGGTTTTTTTTTTTTGACATAGACATGCATTACGTTGTTTTGGAGGGAGGAAAACAGAAGCAAGTAGAAGGTGTAAGAGATTGAGTTAAAGTGATAAAAGTTGAGTTATATGTTCGATAAAAGGGATATCGATAGATTGTAAAACAGAGAGAGAGAGAGACTAAAATTTCGTTTCATATATATTTTAATAAAGAAAATTGAAATTCTTAAAGTTCTGAAAAATTGAGATCTTCAAAACTGAATTGTATATATGTACCTTCCATTCATTCTTGGTTTGTTTCAGCCAACTTACAGACTGGAAATGAATAAAGTTTCTTCAAGAGCTTCAAACGTGGAAAACGATAGTGAACAGGCAAGAGCATCAATTATGGAAGAGGATAAGGCAAGTTCTCCAAACATTGAGATGGCTACATATATTGTGGAAAAGCTGGATGATGAGATGGGATTTATATCCTCTGAAAAACATATATCCTTTTCCTGTATCTACAGAGTGCCCCAGCCGCTTCGTAAAGTAAATGTGAACGTCTACACTCCACTACTAATTTCAATAGGTCCTCTTCACCGCTGAAATAAAAAACTAGAGGTCATGGAAAAGGAGAAACTGAAATATTTAAAAAAGCTTATTGAACGGAACGGGATGGATAAGAAGAAAAGGTGCGATATTGTGATCAGCATTAAGAATCAAGAAGAGCGTCTCCGATACTGCTATTCAGAGATATTCAAAAAAATCGACAGCGATGATTTCGTAGAGATGATCCTGCTGGATGCTGTCTTCATAATTCAGTTTTTTTTGGAGTCAAATGATGATACTGGCCCTAAGCATTTTGGGCCCAGGATGACATTTGACATACGAGAAGACCTGATGCTACTGGAAAATCAGCTACCGCTCTTCATTATTCAGGAAATATATGACTGGGCCACTCCCCATAGCCAAGATGCAAAAG
This sequence comes from Salix viminalis, assembly GCA_029228465.1. Taxonomy (NCBI): domain Eukaryota; kingdom Viridiplantae; phylum Streptophyta; class Magnoliopsida; order Malpighiales; family Salicaceae; genus Salix; species Salix viminalis. The sequence continues at coordinate 965,991 of CM055442.1, forward strand.
CCATTCCTTTTCTTGATCTTGCTACCCGTCATTTTAGAAAGTACTCGTTTTTAAAAAGTGTAGAAACCAGCCCGGCTGTAAAGGGAAGCAGCCCGTGTCATTTCACTGATTTACTAAGAGAATTGATGTTGAATGGAGCCATTGAGCGAAGTAAATACATCTTAAACCCTCCCATGCTTAAATATAGTGTCGTGATCATGCTTCGCAAGGCAGGAGTAAGGTTTCAGGTCTCCCGAGACAAATGTTTGCTCAACATAACATTTGACAAAGGAGTGTTGACAATACCACAGTTGGAAGTTGATCCCTACTTCGAACGTCTTGTGCGAAATTTCATGGCCTTGGAGCAGTGCTGCTACCCGTTTGAAGCATACATATGCAGTTACATTAAGTTCATGGACCATCTTATAGACAGTGCAGAAGACGTTGGTTTGCTACGCCGGAAGGGAATCATTGTCAACAGGCTAGGTGACGATGCCGCAGTTTCAAATATGATTAACAATTTGTGTGAAAATATTGGTGACTTTAGTCACACTTGTTTTCATGATATCTCTCAAGGGTTAAATGCCTACTTTGAGAACCGCTTCAACCGTGCGATGGCAAGCTTGGTACTTGTATATTTCCCCAATATCTGGAGAGGTACGGCAACTCTTGCAGCAGCTACCCTGCTGATCCTCACTTTCATACAGACTTTAAGTTCTGTCAAATCGTTAAATGCTTAGTTTTATTGGTTTTTGTAGTTCTGAACAAATAATGTTGCAGCAAATACTTGTGGGAGTATATTCCTTCATTAGCCAACGTCTCTTTCACTAACATTGGATGATTTTGTGGGAGTGTTCATCCTTATGTTCTAGCCCTTATAGAAGATAACAGTGGCTTGTGATGAATTCTCTGTTTGTTGACTTGTTTGAAGACATACTGTTTGAAGCATAAATATCAACTGATAAAAATAATAGGTTAAATTTGGTTTGCAATATATCTCTGAGCTGGCGAAGAACATAAAATGCATGGAGTATTAATGTGTGGAAACATTTTTTATGATAAGTTTTATTAATCATTGTATTCAAAGGAATTTAGTGGTAACTATTAAATATATTATATTACCTAAAACAATTACACCTGTCAAAAAAGAAATTAAAAAATAATTTCATAGAAATAAAATATTTTCTTATTCATGGAAAAATAACATATATGTCAATACTAAGATATAAATTCTTTTTATCTTTGATTTGAAAAGAATATATTAGTATAATTTAAGTTAATCCAGTTTTTTTAATATATATATCTGGCAATCATGAATATAAATGACTATATATATATATATAGATGGAGAAACAGCAACCTCACCTTGTCTTCTAGTAATCATTTGTATGGCATAATCTGCTTTTAGATACCAAAACATCAACAGAGCAGCAGTGGTTGATCGATCGAGTACTGTTAGAGATCCCATCCGATGCCCAGTTTTATCAAATTAGGTAGCTTTGTTTTACTCTTTATATTAATCATACTATTTCTTCTTAGATAATTCCAAAGCTCAATTTTGTTTTTCTAGAGCTTTTGAATTTCGTAGCTATATATTCACATGTCAGGTGTCCATTGCAGTCATTGGAAACAAGATTAAGGAGATTGATCTAAATTAATTAAACAAATCGTTGATACCAGTACCATATTAATTCTAAGCAATCCATTAATCTTTATTCGATTAAAATAATAATTTTTATTTTTTAAAATTTATTTGTAACATTAACACGTCAAAACCCATCTAAAAATCATTCCTTCGTTGCAGATGTAGGCCGGCATTTTGACGTTGGTTCCATGCAGCCACAGGAAGGAGTATCAAAGGGAGAAGGAAAGTGATAATCGAATCATTGTTGAAGACAGCAGCTCAAATCGAATAGAACCGGGCCGGTTTTCAAAAACATAAGCTACCATTGTTGTTGCTGTATCATAGTTATCAGAGCCAGCTGGCCTGTCAGATCCGGGACCCACAACATAAAGACTGTGTGATAATGTGGGATAGATGTTTTTTAAAGTAATTTTCATTTGACAATATATATTAATAATATTATTTTTTTATTTTTTTAAAAATATTTTTAACTTCAACGCATAAAATTTTCTAAAAATATTAAAAAACTTAATTTAAAATAAAAAAATAAAAGAATTTTTATTTATTTTTTTAAAAAAAATATTTTTGAAAAACAATACCAAACAAAACCCTTAAAGAATCAATAAATATAAAATTTTCTCAATATAAAACAAAAATCATTTTCAAAATAAACCTTAATTAGCCACATTGTTCTTTCTCATTTGGCAATTTCAATAATTCATATAAATTTTACTTCAATTGTTACCTGCCACGCTGACATGCATTTGTAAAAATAATAATGTTGCCTGCCATTCTGCTATGATTCTTGAATGCCAGCAGATTTTTACTTTTACTTTTATTTTTATTTTTACTTTTATTTTTATTTTTAATTACTAAGATTTGTTCATTAGGAAAATACGGTAGCTACAAGCTGTAAATTAATTTCAAATTACAGATTTACAAATGCGAAATTGAAATTGCTTCCATTATCCTTATTGCTGAATTTGATAGTTGTTCAATCCAAAATTTAATATGCTTAAATTCATCTTTCTCATTTTCCAACAAGTAAATTCAGGCCCACTGCCGGGGACTATACACGGTGATAAAGTCGTCTGAACTCCCTCATGTCAGCACTAACTAGTTTTATGAATTTCAGGGTTAGTTTGTATATCGATTATTTCTATATATATATATTGAAATTAATGATATATAGGTTTCAATAACTATTATATTAATAACAATAAGGTTCGGACTTAAAACTATATGAAAAACAAAACTACCACTAGCCATCTACTAGTGGGAAATTTATCTATTAACTCGTCAAAACCCATCTGTTGCCGATGTAGGTCGGCATTCTGACGTTGGTTCCATGCAGCCACAGGAAGGAGTATCAAAGGGAGAAGGAGCCAGCTGGGCTGTCAGATCCGGAACCCACAACATAAAGACTGTGTCATAATGTATTATAGGTGTTTTTTAAAGTGATTTTTATTTGATAATATATCAAAATAATATAATTTTTTTATTTTTTTTTAAATATTTTTAACATCATCGCATAAAATTATCTAAAAATATTAAAAAATTAATTTAAAATAAATATTTTTGAAAAGCAGTACCAAATAATACCTTAAAGAATCAATAAATATAAAATTTTCTCAATGTAAAACAAAAATCTTTTTAAAATCTTAAATATTTTTTTAACTATTTTGGAAATTTAAAACCTTACATATTTTTTATTTTTAAAATTTATTTAACCAAGTCAAACCTCAAATCCAAGTTTAATAAATAAAGCAGCTACTATTACAAAAATCATTACTTCGTTATGACTATGAATTATCTGCTTATTATTATTGTCGTCATCATCTTTGCATTGCATGACAACTTCCATCAATATTATCATAGCACGTTTTTATCATTTCATTTTCATCCTATTTTGTTTTACCTATTATTTCAATGGATATTATAAAATTTATTATTTGACCATATTGAATGAATTCACCGACTCAATTAAATTTATGTTTAAATGTGAACAGCTAAAACAGTACGAGATAGCTACAATCTTCCTGACATCTTAATCTCTAGTCTTAATGTAGCTACACTTTTCAGCTAGGCCATGTGGAAACTGTCTCACACGGCTACATCAATCACTTTCCATGAGCCACGAATCAAGAGCAGTGCTCGCTCGCTAGCAGCTGCTTCATTCAAGTATTAAGATGATCTCAAAATATTAAAAAATATTATTTAAAATAAAAAGAAAATTTTAAAACATTTTTCAAAAATGATTTTAAAACGTTGTGAAACTTATACATACTCATGTTTAGGAGCGTGTTTGAGGTTGTTTTTTAAAAGTAGTTTTATTTAAAAATATATTAAAATAATTTTTTTAAATAATTTTTTATATTTGCATATCAAAAAAATCTTGAAATATATAAAAAATTAATTTAAAATAAAAATTTATATTTTTCAAAAATGATTTTAGAACTCCGTGTTTTAATTATTTATTTTTATATTGCTTGGGAACACTGGGCTGAACCTAAAATATGCGTGAATTAATTCACGCATGCTAATTTATTTATTTATTTTAAGTTAATCTTTTATTTTTTTTTATACGCAATGCATAAAAAATTAAATAAATTGTTTAAAACAAAGTTAAATGCTGATTTTTATCCATTAGAAAATAGTATTGTTAACAATGAAAGAATGATGTTGCTGACTTAGCAACGAATCAGCCACAAAAGATGTGAAAAATTCATTGCAAATATGATTCTATCAAATCAGCAACGAATAATAAGTATAATTTATCTAAAATGTTCTTAATTTAAAAGGAATTTTTTTAAAAATAATATAAAAGTTATTTGAAATAGAAGATGTTAAAGTAAAACCATAAAATTAGTAAAGTCGAGATTCTAATTTATCTTTCGTTCAAATCCAACATATTGGCCCACATATTCTCTGAATATTAAATTGAAAGGGTACACAAAACAAGCCACATTCAATGAATTCACCAACTCAATTAAATTTATGTTTTTAAATGTGATCTTAAAACGCAGAGGAACTTATATATACACGTTGGAGTATGTTTCAAGTTGTTTTTAAGATTTTATTATTTAAAAATATATTAAAATAATTTTTTTAAATCATTTTTATATTTGCATATCAAAAAAATCTCAAAATATATAAAAAAAATTCAGATTTAAAAAAAAAACTTATGGCCTTGGCACTACGTTTTAAAAACATTTTTTTTTAAAAAATTAATTTATTTTAATGTTTTAAAATAATTTTCATGTGTTTTTTTATCTTAAATTAATATTTTTTGCTGATTTTAGATATTTTATATGTTTATATCAAAAATAAATTTTTAAAAATAAAAATATTATTTTAATATATTTTTAATTAAAAATTATTTTAAAAAACAACCACCACCATACTTTTTTTTTTCACGTTCATCGTTCTCATTTTGCAATTTCAATATTCTACCACTGTTCTGAAATAGTACTGCAGTGCAATATTAATTCTACTTCAATTGTTACCTGCCACACTGACATGCATTTGTAAATATAATAATGTTGCCTGCCATTCTGGTATGATTCATGAATGCTAGCAAATATTTACTTTTATTTTTATTTTTATTTTTAAGTAGTTTAGTCATTGTTGATGAAGCCTATATGACAAACGTGACTTAATTCACGCATGCTAATTTATTTATTTATTTTAAGTTTTTTTTTTTATACGCTATGCATAAAAAAATTAAATAATTTATTCACGCATGCTAAGTTATTTATTTATTTTTTATACGTTTATTTTTTCTAATATTTATTTATTTAGAAATAAGTTAGCATTACATCATTTAATGTTAATTAAAAAAATTATTTTAAATATCATGCATTGATATAAGCAATAATATAGATTGTTGATCGATCACTCCCTCTCTCCCGCTCAGATATCAATTTAAAACAATTTTACAATTTCAATTATTTTGCAATTTCAATTATTCTACTACTGTTCTGGAAGTGTACTGCATTGCAAAATTAATTGCACTGCGACTGTTACCTGCCACCCGACATGCATTTGTAAATATAGTAATGTTGCCTGCCACTCTGGTACGATGAAGCCTAAGACAAACGTGAATTAAATCATGCTGGGAAGACTGGGATAAACCTAAAATATGCGTGAATTAATTCACGCATGTAATTTATTTATTTATTTTAAGTTTTCTCTTTCATTTTTTATACACTATGCATGAAAAAATGAAATAAGTTGTTTAAAACAAAGTTAAATGTTGATTTTTAAAACTTATATATGTTTTAGCTTTTTTTTTTGCTATTTCCCCCTTTTGTTTTATTAAAAAACATTATAATACAAAAACACATTGAGCTACATTCCCTAATTAAAAAAAAACTGAAAGTAAATAATGTTATTCCTAATTCTTTTCCTTGTTATGAATTGTTAATTACCAGTCCTTGCAACTATATATATAGGGCTCACTCAACCATTTAGCTAAATTGACGAGAGCAAGAGACTTCAAGAGAGAGAGAGAGAGGCTGAAATGTTTTCATATAGGGAGATGCTGCCGGGGACTATACACGGAGATACGGTCGTCTCATCTCCCTCAGGTCAGCACGAACTAGTTTCATTTTCCCTTGAAATGTTATCTTACGGTCTTTTGGATTTGGCTTAAAATCTGCAGACCTTAAGTGGTTCTATGTAAGTTTATGCATTCTATTCATAAAGTTTACCTTTCCCATGTAAAGCTAGGTCTAGTGTGTACGTAGTTCAACTTTTTATTTGTTTTCTTTTTAAAGAACAATTTTTATTTCTTAATATATATTTTTTTCAAAAATAAGAAATAAACTAGATCGGGTCTTGTTTTTAATTAGAATTTAAGCAACTAAACAGAGAGAACCGATTTTATTAAGATTTTGGGAAGATAATGTAAATAATCGTCAAGACTAAAACCGGTTTTTTTGATAACATGAAATTTGAATATAATGCGTGTGTGATTGAGTTCCATATATATATACACTTTAGAAACCTCAACTGTTTACATCATTTCCCCAAAAATCTTATTAGATCCATTTAACTTGTTTAAAATCAATTATTTTGACTTGTCGTTTGTCCAAATCTTTAATTGAAAACTAATCAATTAAATTCATCTTACAAGGACATGCACCAGTCAAATTTGTGTCTGGTTAAAAAATAATATAAATTATAATTGGACCTCATTTAAGAGGTTAAATTGTTTTTTGACATGATATCAGAATATTATTTATTTAATTGTTATGAGTTCGATTCTTATCATTCTGTTCTATCTAATAAAAAATTAAATATAAAGTAATATAAATTTGTGTAAATTTCAAACCAAAAAAAAATTAATTAAAAAAATATATTAAAAAATAATATAAGCTATATTTGAATTCTCAACTAAAACTTCAAATTTTTATATGAAATGGTTTAAGCAGCAGACTCAAACCGTTCTTCAGCATCAAATATGGAAGAGGACAAGGCAAGCACTCCAAACAAGGGAAAAGATATTCATGTGGGAAGTGCTTCAGACATTGAGATGGCTACAAGTTTTCTGGAAAAGCTTACTCATGTGGGACAGATGCCCTGGCAACTGAACGGTTCTGAATCCCGTAGATCTGAGTGTTGCATCTACAGGGTGCCCAAACCGCTTCGAGACGTAAATTCGAAAGCCTACGCCCCACTACTGATTTCAATAGGTCCTCTTCACCGCGAAAATAAAAGTCTAGAGGCCATGGAAAAAGAGAAACTGAAATATTTAAAAAAGCTTACTGAACGGGATGGGATGGATGCGAAGAAAATGTGTGATATTGTGATCAGCATTAAGAATCAAGAAGAGCGTCTCCGAAACTGTTATTCAGAGAAATCCATATCAATGAACAGAAGTGATTTCGTGGAGATGATCCTGCTGGATGCTGTCTTCATCATTCAGTTTTTTTTGGAGTCAAATGATGATAAAGGTCCTAAAATTTTTAAGCCCAGGATGGCATTTGACATACGAGAAGACTTTATGCTAGTTGAAAACCAACTACCACTCTTCATTATTGAGGAGATATATGACCACGTCAGCCACCACTCTTCAGAAAATAAGCACAAATCTTTTCTTGATCTTGCTACGTGTTATTTGAGAGAGTACTTGCAGTTACAAGTGGTAGAAACCAGCCCGGGTGTAAAGAAAGAGACCAGGCATCTCACTGATTTACTAAGAAATTTGATGTGGAGTACAGCCATTCAGCGAACTTATAGGCCAGATCTCGTGAAGCTGAAATACAGTGCCATCATGCTTCGCAAGGCAGGAGTGAGGTTTCAGGTCACCCGAGACAAATGTTTGGTCAACATAACATTTGACAACGGAGTGTTGAAAATACCACAAGTGGAAGTTGATCACAATTTCGAACGTCTTGTACGAAATATCATGGCCATGGAGGAGTGTTTGTACGAGGATGAAGCTTACATATGCAGCTACATCAAGTTCATGGACCAACTTATCGACACTGCAGGAGACGTGGGTTTGCTGGTTGAAAACGGAATCATTCTCCACTGGCTAGGTGACGATGCCGCAGTGTCGAATATGATTAACAATTTGTGCAAAAATATTGGTGACAATGACACTTGTTTTGGTGATATCTCCCAAGAGGTAAATGCCCACTATGAGAACCCCTGGAACCATAGAAAGGCAACCTTGAAACTTGTATATTTCCGCAATGAGTGGAGAGGTACGGGAACTATTTCAGGAGCTATCATGCTCATCCTCACTTTGATACAGACTATAAAAGCATTCTCGTAAGCTTTTATCTACGAAATTTTGGGTTTCTGTAGTTCGGAACTAATAATGTTGTAGCTGTGCTTGTGCACTGTGTGATGTCCTTTTCATGAAAATTAAATAACAGTTCTTGGGTAGGTGTTGTTTAAATATCAATTTGCATCTAAGATGTGGTCTGCAATTTGAGCTTTACTAACATGATCTGAGTTTCCTTGTTATCGTAAATTAAGGTGAGTTTATTGCCATTGATTAGGAATATTCCTTCAGTAGCCAATGTCTCTTCACTAACATTGGATGATTTTGTGGGAGTGTTCATCCTTATGTTCTAGCCCTTAAAGAAGATAACAGCAGCGGCTTATGATGAATTCTCTGTTTGTTGACTTGTTTGAATCGGACTGAAAAATCTTTATCTATTTGTTGACTTGTTTGAAGAGATATTGTTTGAAGCATAAATATTAACTGATAATAATAATAATAATAATAATAATAATAATAATAATAATAATAATAATAGGTTAAATTTGGTTTGCAATATATCTCTGAGCTGGCGAAGAACATAAAATGCATGGAGTATTAACGTGTGGAAACATTTTTTATGATAAGTTTTATCAATCATTGATGATGTATTCAAAGGATTTTATTGGTAACTATTAAATATATTATATTACCTAAAACAATTACACTTGTCAAAAAAGAAATTAAAAAATAATTTTATATAAATAAAATGTTTTTTTATACATGGCAAAATAACATACATGTCAATACTAAGATATATATATTTTTTTATTTCTGATTTGAAAAGAATATATTAATATAATTTAAGTTAATCCAGTTTTTTTAATATATATATCTGGTCATCATGAATATAAATGACTATATATATAAAAATATAAATGTCAACATAAATGCATATCACAATGACTATATATATGATTTGCATGTTTTGCCATTGTTATAAAATGAAATAACTTAAAGGTCGTGAACTATTCTGATAGCCAAGGCAAGAAACTTTGGGAGTGTTTTTTAAACCTGTTTTTAAAATTATTTTTATATCTCAAACTAATAAAAACAAATTATATTTTTAATGATTTTATCGTGTTGGTATAAAAAATATGCTATTTTAATGCATATTCAATTAAAAAACGTCACCCATTGCATTATTCAATATAGATTTCCATGGAAAGAGAGAGTATAGGGGTGTTGCCTGTATCTCAGTAATCTTATAGATCTGCTTTTTAGGTGTCATGAAAGAACAAAGTATTCTTGTTCTTTTTATGGTTTAAAAGATTTACAGTCAATATCCAATATATTATTCACTGAAAACCAACCTAATTGATCTTTAGAGTCACTATAAGAAGATTGGTTATGTATATGAACGATGATATCACTCCTTATACACCTTATTTATAGTAAGTTGTATTGTTTATTTGTCTAATTATTTATATTTATTTATGTTTTATCTAATTCCCAAGAGAGAGAGAAATGGGGCATATTTTTATATATTATGGGTTTAATTTATCTTTTTTAATATTGAAAATACCTCTTTCGTAAAATCAGGGGTTTATAAATCCTGATATTAAAAATAAACAAATTAGTTTTATAATATTTTGAAAAATTAGGCCAAGTTTTTCATGGGTTTAATAAACTTGTTATTTAATCCATGATACGAGCAAAATATAGAAAGAAATATTATTATTATTTTTTGAATTTTTTGGTATTCTTAAGAAATGTTAAATCATGGAATATTTTTTTTTTCTTGTTTCTGTACTTGTGCACCGTGTGATGTCGTTTTAATGAAAATTAAATAACAGTTCTTGGGTAGCTGTTGTTTAAATATCAATTTGCATCTAAGGTGTGGTCTGTGTTGACAACTAAGCCGCTTACGTGTACTTCAAGATTTATTTCTACAAGTTAGCTGAAGAAGGAAAGAAGAAGAAGAAGAAGAAGAAGAAGAAGAAGAAGAAGTCTCTGTTTTGACAGTTCTTGACAAATCAACTGTATTTCATTGCTGTTGTAACTAACTCAAATGTAAGAGGAGGAGAAGCAATTGACTTCTCTAGGATAGTTATAAATTAGTTGCAAGTTGTTACAAAGTGTGTAACACATGTTTGGCCCAAAACTATATATTGGGCATTTTGTCAAACAGATAGATGCAATACAAAAATTAATTATCTTTCTTCTGTAAACTCTCACTTCTTCAATTCTCTGTGTATCCTTCCTTTCTCTTCAAAATCAAACAAGATTATCTGCGAATTGAAAACGGAATAATTATCAAAATCAAACAGTCTGCAATTTGAGCTTTACTATCATGATCTTCGTAATCGCTGTTTTACAAGTAATTAATTTCACTTCCGTCAATCTTGTTCTTCATCATCGGATCTACCTCAAGTTCACAAGTAATTCTCAGTTTCATTTGGTGATTTATTAAATCTTTAGACAAATTATATTTCCTTCTAGATTTTCAAGCTAATTTCTCTCCAGAAATTATGTTTATTTCTCCAGGTTTCTTTTCCTTGCAATCTGTGATTCTAGCCTTAGAACTCTTACTTGGACCTAATAATCCTGAAGATAAAAAAGATAATTTTGAAGGGAATATAGACTTCATTCTCATAAATTAAGAATCTGCAATGTATGGCTTAACTGTGAATGGTATCAACAAAAGAAGATCATTTCTAGATACCTTCTGTTGAAACTTTTTCAACGAACATTGAAACTCCACACACACCAACCTATTTCTCTTAAACCCAGCTTAAGCAGCATGCATGTAGAACAGAAGCTATTTTTCTAGCTTAACTCAGCCATTTTTATAGATTCTGCAGTTAAATTGACCCTGTCTGGGTGGTGCATCCTTTAAAATAATGGCAATGGAGGCAAGCAACGTGACAGCAGATCATGCATTGTAAGTTTAGGAAGCTAATTCGCTTATTTCCCTAGCAAGGTACGTAACCATGCTAAATAATCATAAATAGACAAAACAATAAACAGGTTACAAGCACTTGAAGGAACAGAAATTTGTCAAAAGAAACCAGGCCTCCGAAGAGAATAATTCTGTAAATTAATATAAAACGTGCAGCAGAGAACACACCTGAGATGAAGACTATACTAAGATTTGTTTATTAAGATAATACGGTAGCTACAAGCTGTAAATTAATATCAAATTACAGACTGTGCTAAATTGTTTCTCATGCGCAGAATTAATGTAAATTGACCAACTCAATTAAATTCATGTTTAAATGTGAGCAACTAAAACAGTACGAGATAGTTACAATCTTTCAGACATCTTAATCTCTAGTCTTAATGTGGCTAGACTTTTCAACCAGGGCATGTGGAATCTGTGCATGGATGTGGTACACCTTGCAAATATAATAATTTTGTCTAATAATCTTTGATTTAAAAAAATCATTATAATAATGCTAATTTTTATTTTTAAATTTCCATTCTCAAGACTCCTGTATTATATATATATATATATATATATATATATATATATATATATATATATATATATACACACACACTAAAGACCGAAAAACAAAGAAGAGAGACGAGAGGAGAGAACATAAAAAAACTGAGAAAATAAATAAATATTTAAACCCAGAAACTAGAGGGAAGAAAATTTTCAAACCCAGTCTGCAAAATACAATACATACTTAATTCAGTAATGTGATTTAAGTTATTTTAAAATGTTTTTTATTTAAGAATATATTAAAATGATATATTTTTTTTAATTTTTTAGAAATCATTTTTAATATTTATGTATTAAAATGATCTCAAAATATCACAAAATATTATTTAAAATAAAAAAGAAAATTTTAAAACATTTTTCAATTTTTTTCAAAAACGATTTTAAAACGTTGTGGAACTTATACATACTCATGTTTAGGTGTGTTTGAGGTTGTTTTTTAAAAGTAGTTTTATTTAAAAATATATTAAAATGATATTTTTTAAATCATTTTTTATATTTGCATATCAAAAAAATCTTGAAATATATAAAAATAATAATTTAAAATAAAAATTTATATTTTTCAAAAATGATTTTAGAACTTCGTGTATTAATTATTTATTTTTATATTGCTTGGGAACACTGGCCTGAACCTAAAATATGCGTGAATTAATTCACGCATGCTAATTTATTTATTTATTTTAAGTTAATCTTTTTTTTTAATACGCAATGCATAAAAAATTAAATAAATTGTGTAAAACAAAGTTAAATGCTGATTTTTATCCATTAGAAAATAGTATTGTTAACAATGAAAGAATGATGTTGCTGACTTAGCAACGAATCAGCCACAAAAGATGTGAAAAATTCACTGCAAATATGATTCTATCAAATCTGCAACGAATAATAAGTATAATTTATCTAAAATGTTCTTAATTTAAAAGGAATTTTTTAAAAAAATATAAAAGTTATTTGAAATAGAAGATGTTAAAGTAAAACCATAAAATTAGTAAAATCCAACATATTGGCCCACATATTATCTGAATCTTAAATTGACGGGTACACAAAACAAGCCATATTGAATGAATTCACCAACTCAATTAAATTTATGTTTTTAAATGTGGAACTTATATATATTTGGGAGTGTGTTTGACATTGTTTTTAAAATTTTATTATTTAAAAATATATCAAAATAATTTTTTTAAATCATATTTTATATTTGCATATCAAAAAAATCTCAAAATATATAAAAAAAAAATTCAAAAAAAAACTTATGGCCTGTTTGGCACTATGTTTTTAAAACATTTTTGAAAAAAATAATAATTTATTTTGATGTTTTTAAATTATTTTCATGTGTTTTTTATTTTAAATTAATATTTTTTTGCTGATTTTAGATATTTTTATGTGTTTATATCAAAAATAAATTTCTAAAAATAAAAAATTTATTTTAATATATTTTTAAATAAAAATTATTTTCAAAAACAACCACAATCCTACTCTTTTTTTTAATCCACGTTCATATTTCTCACTTTGCAATTTCAATAATTCTACCACTGTTCTGAAATTGTACTGCAATGCAATATTAATTCTACTTCAATTGTTACCTGCCACACTGACATGCATTTGTAAGAATAATAATGTTGTCTGCCATTCTGGTATGATTCATGAATGCTATCAAATATTTACTTTTATTTTTATTTTTATTTTTATTTTTATATAGTTTAGTCATTGTCGATTAAGCCTATATGACAAACGTGACTTAATTCACGCATGCTAATTTATTTATTTATTTTAAGTTTTTTTATACGCTATGCATAAAAAAATTAAATAATTTATTCACGCATGCTAAGTTATTTATTTATTTTTTATACTCTTATTTTTTTCTAATATTTATTTATTTAGAAAAAAGTTAGCATTACATCATTTAATGTTAATTAAAAAAATTATTTTAAATATCATGCATTGATATAAGCAATAATATAGATTGTTGATCGATCACTCCCTCTCTCCCGCTCAGATATCAATTTAAAACAAAAACAAATAAAATTAATTAACTTAAATCTCTCTTCTTCATCTCCGAATCGATCTTCAATCACGCCTCCTCTCCTCTCCTCACACACCCTTGATCTGCCCTCATGCATCCTTGATCTGCTCTCTCCTCTCCCTATCAACTTTTCTCCTTAGCTAGCAATCGTTGTTTTACAAGTAATTAATTTCACTTCCATAAATCTTGTTCTTCATCATCGGATCTACCTCAAGTTCACAGCTACTTCTCAGTTTTGTTTGGTGATTTCTTAATTCTTTGTACAAATTATATTTCCTTCTAGATTTTCTAGCTACTTTCTCTCCAGAAATTATGTTTATTTCACCAGGTTTCTTTTCCTTGCAGTCTTCGTATTGAGGCTCTGTGATTCTGGCCTAAGAACTCTTAGTTGGACCTAATAATCCTGAAGATAAAAAAGATAATTTTGAAGGGAATACGGAAGAATACTATCTTGGAAAACTGTCATAGTTTTAACCAAACACTTCAATTTCAATTATGAACCACAGCTAAAATTATTTTTCAATATATGCACTACTTTTTTAAATCTCAATTACAACAATAACCGCAATATCAAACAGACAGCTTTAAGAAACAGAATTCCTCACAATGATGCGCAGAAGAGTGTTAATTCAAGCTGACAGATAGCATGAACAAATAATTAACTGGCAAGAAAATAGTTCAGTGAAGCAAAGCCACATCAGATCCTCTCTTCTCTCAGAGTGTTGTAGAAAACACCAAAAAGAATAATTCCGTGCTTGTATAAAACCTAACACACCTTAGATGCAGACTTAATTCATCTTTCTCATTTTGCGATTTCAATATGGTCACAGTAAATTCATCTTTCTCATTTTGCAATTTCAATTATTCTACCATTGTTCTGGAAGAGTACTGCAGTGCAAAATTAATTACACTGCAACTCTTACCTGCCACCCCGACATGCATTTGTAAATAGAGTAATGTTGCCTGCCACTCTGGTACGATGAAGCCTAAGACAATCGTGAATTAATTCATGCTGGGAAGACTGGGCTAAACCTAAAATATGTGTGTATTAATTCACGCATGCTAATTTATTTATTTATTTTGAGGTTTTTCTTTCATTTTTTATACGCTATGCATAAAAAAATGAAATAAATTGTTGATTTTTAAAACTTATATATGTTTTAGCTCTTTTTTTTGCTATTTTCCCTTTTTGTTTTATTAAAAAACATTATAATACAAAAACACTTTGATTGGTGTTTTTCCTAATTCTTTTCCTTGTTATGAATTGTTAATTACCAGTCCTTGCAAATAAATAGGGCTCACTCAACCATTTAGGTTGACGAGAGCAAGAGACTTCAAGAAAGAGAGAGAGAGAGGGAGGCTGAAATATACAGGCCCGCTGCCGGGAACTACACACGGAGATTACGGTCGTCTGATCTTCTTCCTCAGGTCAGCACTAACTAGTTTCATTTTCTCTTGAAATGTTTGCTTACGGTCTTTGGATTTGGCTTAAAATCTGCAGACCTTAGGTGGTTCTCTGTAAGTTTATGCATTCTATTCATAAAGTTTACCTTTCCCATGTAAAGTCTAGGGTGTACGTAGTTTCGTTTTTTTTTTTTTTTTCTCTTTAAAGAACCATTTTTATTTCTTAATATATCTTTGTGAAAAAAATCTTAAGCAACTAAACATGGAGAACCAATTTTATTAAGATTTTGGGAAGATTATGTAATTAGTCGTCAAGGTTTTCTTATCTTTTTAAATGAGCTCGATTAAAACCGGTTTTTTTTATAGCATGAAATTTGAATATAAACATGAACAAAATCTAGCTAGTTTCTATTCAGTCCTGTTCCATATATATATATATATATTCCAGGCCAAAGGCAGTTTAGAAACCTCAACTATTTACATCATATCCCAAAATTTTATCTTACATGGACATTCAACGATTTATTTTGTTAATAAATAATATAAATTATTTTGAATGTCATTTTAAATATTAAATTATTTAATAAGATGACTCTTTAACATGATATCAGAGTCATGAATTTGAATCTTACCGTTCATTTCTATTTGATAAAAAAATAAATATAAAATAATATAGATTTATACAAGTTTTAAGCCCAAAAAATCTCAACTTGAAAAAATTTATTGAAAAATAATATAAAATTATATCTCAACTAAGAACTTAAATTTCTATATAAAATGGTTTTTTTTTACATAGACATGCATTACGTTGTTTTTGACGGAGGAGTGAACTAGAGTGTAGAAGAGAGAGGAAAACAGAATCAGGTAGAAGTTGTAAGAGATTGAGTTAAAGTGATAAAAGTTGAGTTATATGTTCGATAAAAGTGTTATTAATAGATTGTGTGTGTGAGAGAGAGAGAGATTGACATTTCGTTTCATATTTTAAATTTTAAATTAAGATAATTCAAATCGAAATTCTTAAAGTTCTGAAAATGTGGTGATCTTCAAAATCGAACTGTATATACGTACCTTCCATTCATTCTTGGTTTTTTTTCAGCCAATCTGCAGAGTGGAAAAGGATAAATTTACTTCAAGAGCATCAAATATGGAAAAGGATATGGCAAGCACTCCAAACAAGGGAAAAGATATTGATGTGGGAAATGCTTCAGACAATGAGATGGCTGAAGATATTCTAGGAAAGCTATATACTGATGTGGGACAGATGCCCTTACAACGGAGCGATTCCGACTCCAGTAAATCTAAGCCTTGTATCTACAGCGTGCCCAAACCGCTTCGATACGTAAATTGGAAGGCCTACACTCCACTACGGATTTCAATAGGTCCTCTTCACCGCGACAATAAAAGACTAGAGGCCATGGAAAAGGAGAAACAGAAATATTTCAAAAAGCTTATTGAACGGAATGGGATAGAGAAGAATAAAATGCGTGATATTGTGATCAACATTAAGAATCAAGAAGAGAGTCTCCGACACTGTTATTCAGAGAAATTCATATTAATGGAGAGTAGGGATTTCGTAAAGATGATCCTGCTGGATGCTGTCTTTATCATTCAGTTTTTTTCGAAGTCAAATTTTGATCCCACAATGTCATTTAATTTGGCATACGAGAAGACTTGATACTACTTGAAAACCAGCTACCACTCTTCATTATTCAGGACATATATGACCAGGTCATTCCCAGTAGCCAAGATGCTGAAGCCATTTCTTTTCTTGATCTTGCTACGTGTCACTTTAGAAAGTACTCGGTTTTTAAAAGGGTAGAAACCAGCCCGGGTGTAAAGAGAAGCAGGCATTTCACTGATTTACTAGGAAATTTAATGTTGTGTAAAACCAGCCCGGGTGTAAAGAAAGAGACCAGCCCTGGTGTAAAGAAAGACACCAGGCATCTCACTGATTTACTAAGAAATTTGATGCTGAATGGAGTCATTAAGCAAGATTATAGTCCAGATCTTGTGAAGCTGAAATACGGTGCCATCATGCTTCACAAGGCAGGAGTGAAGTTTCAGGCCACCCAAGACAAATGTTTGGTCAACATAACATTTGACCAAGGAGTGTTGAAAATACCACGCTTGGAAATTGATCACTACTTCGAACGTCTTGTGCGAAATATCATGGCCATGGAGCAGTGTTTGTACGAGCGAGAAGCCTACATATGCAGTTACATGAAGTTGATGGACCATCTTATAGACAGTGCAGAAGACGTGGGTTTGCTAGTTGAAAACGGAATCATTGTCCACAGGCTAGGTAACGATGCCGCAGTCTCGAATATGATTAACAATTTGTGTGAAAATATTGACAATCACACTTTTTTTGGCGATATCTCTCAAGCATTAAATGACCACTATAAGAGCCCCTTCAACCGTGCGATAGCAACCTTGAAACTTGTGTATTTCCCCAATATCTGGAGAGGTACGGCAACTGTTGCAGCAGCTATCCTGCTGATCCTCACTTTCATACAGACTATAAGTTCTGTCCAATCGTTTTATTGATTTATCTTGCTTAGATTTATTACTCCTGCGTAATAATGGATTGGATTGGATTATTATTGTCAATTTCCTCGGAAAATTATTGTTAAATTCTGGGTTTATGTTGTTCTGAACAAATAATGTTGTCCCAAATTCTTCTTGGATTGTCCTAAAATTGAGACTGTACTTGTGCACTGTGTGATCTCCTTTTAAACAAAATTAAGTAATAGTTCTTGGGTAAGATTGTCAATTTTGTTTTGGTTGGTATTTTGTTTGTTTAATTGGAACTGAATGTTTCGGTTTTGAAGCGTTTCGGCACTCCATTTTGAGGTTGCACTGTTTATGTATATATATATAGTTAAATATATTAATTAAAAAAAATAATTCAAACCCAAAAATAAAATTATTTAGAAATGTGCAATTTAAATTTCAAACATAAGTAAAAAAATCAGAGTTGAATTGATATAACTCCACCGACTTGATGAGTTCAAAAACGATAACATGAAAAATTGATAAAAATATAGTTTCATTAAAAAAAATCAAGTTGACATCTTAAAAAATATTGAATCAACTTGGGTCAACCTATAACCTTTCAAATATGTGACCTCTCTTATAAGACCATGATAACCTTAAATAAAGCAAAATCAAATCAAATTATAAAGTTCAATTCATAATAAACTCATTGTTGAATAATGAAATTGAGAAAAAAAATAATCTAAAAAAAACACAATAAAATGATTTTTCTAAATAAAATTATGAACATGTATAATATTACAAGAATATCATCATCAATCTCAAAATATCATTACAATCTCTAATTGCTCTAAAAATTTAACATAATATATATAAATGTGTCAAGAGACTTCTCGTAAAATTTCATCTCAATCTAGCGGTCGGATTAAGAAATATGATTGATATTGTAAAATTATTCATTATTTAAAAAACACTTTGGCCGGAACAGAACGGGCGAAACAAAACCAGAATGTTCGGGATGGAATTTGGATGGAATTTCCAGAACGGACCAAAATTTTAAATGAGATAAAAATTAAATCATTTTATCTCATTTTTTAACTGATACAAAACATTTCGGTCAGCCCAAACGAAACGTGATCAGCAATACTGCATTAAATATCAATTTGCATCTAAGATGTGGTATCGTGATTTGAGTGGATTTGATTCCATGATAACGGAAGTTTCCTTGTTATCGTAAATTAAGGTGAGTTCATTAATTGGGAATATTCCTTTATTAGCCAACGTCTCTTCACTAACATTTGATGATTTTATGGGAGTGTTCATCCTTGTGTTCTAGCCCTTTAAGAAAATAAAAGCGGCGTATGATGAATTCTCCTCCTTCATCGGACTGAAAAATCTTCATCTGTTTGTTAAATTGTCTGAAGACATACTGCTTAAAGCATAAATAATAATTGATAATAATAGTAGTAGTAGTAGTAGCACGAGTTGAAATTCATTTTCCAATATATCTCTGAGCTGGCGAAGAACATACAACGCATGTAGTATTTATGTGTGGAAACATTTTTTTATGATAAGTTTTATTAATCATTGATAATGTATTCAAAGGATTTTATTGGTAACTATTAAATATAAATTTCCATGGAAATAGATAGCAGAGGGTCAGGGGTGTTGCATTTATACAGTATCTCAGTAATAATCCTTGGATATCGGCTTTTTAGGTGTCTTCAAAGAACAAAATATTCTTGTTCTTTTTATGGCTTAAGTGATTTAGAGTCAATACCCAATATTTTAGTCACTGAAAACCTAACTAGTTTTTAGAGTCTGTATAAGAGGATTATTATGTCTATGAACAATGATATCACTTCTTATACACCTTATCTATAGTAAGTTGTACTGTTTATTTGTCTAATTATTTATAATTTTTTAATGTTTTATCTAATTCCCAAGTGAGAGAGAAATGGGCTTATTTTTATTTATTATGGGTTTAATTTATCTTTTTTAATATTGAGAATACCTCTTCCGTAAAAGTTTATAAATCTTGGTATTAAAAATAAATATATTTGTTTTATAATATTTTGAAAATTCAGGCCAAATTTTTCATGGGTTTAATAAACTTGTTATTTAGTCCATGATACGAGCAAAATATTGAAAAAATATTTTTTTTGGGTACTCTTAAGAAATGTTAAATCATGCAATATATTCTTTTTCTTCATGTTTTTGTATTTTTTTACTTAAAAATGCACATGAGTTCTTAGAGAAACTTGATCATACACAATTTAAAAAATAAATAAATATTTTTTAAAACAAGTTTTTTTGCTTTTTCCTATATATATTTTTTAAAACAAATGATATATTTAATATAAAAAGGTGTGTAACGTATAAGTTCACAATTCTAAATATTAAGTAAAAAGATAAAAATAGTATACAAAACCCTAAGATGATTACAAAATAGCCATTTAAAAAATTAAAAATTAACTAATACTAAACTATGGTGTTTTTGGCAAAACACACACAAGTTATGAAAAGAGTGTTAAAATGTGTTTGCTAAAAACTTTCTTAACTTTAAAGGGATTCTTGGAGATTTAGACTCTGTTTAACATTGCGTTTCAAAAATATTTTTGAAAAAAATTGATTTTTATTTTTATTTTTTACTTTAAATAAAATATTTTTGGTATTTTTAGATTATTTTCATATATTGATGTCAAAACTAATTTTTAAAAATTAAAAAAAAAAACATCACTTTAATACATTTCTAAATAAAAAACACTTTAAAAAATAATTTCAACCACACTTACAAATAATCACTTAGCTAGTAAGTGAGTGGAGTGACTTCATATTTTCTTTTAATTTTAACCGTCGTGGAAATGAAACTAGTATAAAAGTTGTGAAAATTGATGTAATTTTTTTTAAATAGAAAGTTGTGAAAATGAAACTATTGTCTCAATTCTATTTTCTATCTCATTAATTGCTACAAGTTTATTTTTCTTTTCGTTGTTGATTTATATGCAAAAAATAATAGGTAGAAATTAATCATTAATCTTAGAAAATATTGTCCTAACAACTATGTGGGTCTCACTTCTTAAAAGCTAAAATGAAGATTTATGGATAATCTAAAGTCAAAAATGCTTGGTGGGTGATCGTTGAGTTCCTTTTATAAAAGACTATTTATAAAAGACTATCTACTAAAAAAGATGGATCCAGGTCTCGACAACATTAAAGGGCTAAACTGAATATTTAATATTTTACAGGGATCATTATGTACAAATATACTTGATCTCTTAGAAATAATTTTAATGTTAAAGGGACATTCCCCGACATGTTGGGGGACCCGCAACCTCCTGTCAAGATAATTATATATTTGTCAAGTTAAAGTGTCTGTCGACATGGCAAGAGACTTGGGGGGAGAGAGGTGCTGCAACATATAGGAAAGAGGCTCGCTGCCTGGATACAGATACAGTCCTCTGATATCCGTCCTCAGGTCAGTACTAACTTGTTTTGTTTTTTTGAAAATGATATGTTTTTATCTTTTAGTAATATGAACTGATTCTGAAAACTGTTAATTATCTTTTAGTTTTCTAGCGTATAATAAACATCTTGTCATAAATTTTGCTGTTAATGTCACTGAAGCTGTTGTGAAATCAGAGGTTCGACCTTAGATTAGTATGGGTATTACGATAGCTCCAGAGATAATTCAGAATAAAAAGTATGATGCAGAGGTGATGTGGCTTTGAGTTTTCATGAAACTGACAGTAATGGAAATCAATTTTTGAAGTATTGTCATCAGCTTAATTTCGATGGAAACAGTCAGTATGAGGTTTTCAAAAGAATTATTTACAATCTAAAACGTAATGAGAAACATTTAGGTTTTTCCTTACATTATGCAGCTCAATTTTTTCCATATATATATTCAAGGCCCGGGTCCTGATTAGTGGTGGTAGTCAATTAGTGATTATTAGGAATTTTTATGCAGAAAAAAAGAAAGTGTCTAATGGTGCCCTTAGCAATCTGTGCTTCTTTTACAGGTACTGTTCCACAACATGGTAGCCGATGGTTATGGAACAACACGGTGGTGTAAGGATGGAACGAAGGTGTATCTTTGCTTAATTTTCAAAATTGATTTTAAAACACAGTGTAACTTATTCATACTTATGTTTAGGAGGTTGTTTTATAAAAAAACTTTATTTAAAAATATATCAAAATAATATTTTTTTAATATCATTTTTGATATGTGTATATAAAAATGATCTCATAATAAAAAATAATAATTTAAAATAAAAATATTTCATCTTTTTTCAAAAACATTTTAAAAACCCGTATAACTTAGTATTTAGCCACATTCATCTTTCTCATTTTGCAATTTCAATTATTCTAAGACACTGACATGCATTTGTAAAGATAATAATGTTGCCTACCACTCTGGTATGATGCATGCATCTAGCAAATATTTATTATTATTATTATTATTATTATTATTAATTTTAATTAGTTTGGTCATTGTCAATGAAGCTAAAGGATGTTTGGGGGCACGTTTCAAAAATATTTTTGAAAAAAATTAAAAAATATTTTTTTAAATTAATTTTCTGATGTTTTAGATCATTTTCATGTGTTAGAAAATATGACTCTTAGTAATGAAATAATGTCTATTATGATTTAGTAATGAATGAGCAAAAAATTGTATTTATTAATGGAAATCCATTGCAGATATGATTGTATCAAATCTGCAACGAATAATCGATTGATGATTGAAAAAACATTGCTTATTGATATAAAAAACAAACATTACCGAAGAATGAGTATCTCCGATTGGAAAAACCAGTTATAAGAATTAGATTATTGATATAATCTTTTTAATTATATAAATATGATTTTTTTATATGCATTCAAATTTTAAAAAACTTTATTTTACAAGAAATGAAATTATTTTTATTATCTAATTACTCCAATCACCAACTCTTGGATTTTATCTTCTTTGAGCGCATATCTGTATTTATATATTTTCAAAAAATATGCAATTCCAGTAGCACCCAGCCGACAACTTTTGATTTTTGTCATTTTTTAGAGGATTATGGTTAGTTTACTCTCTATAAAAATGGAAAAAAAAAACCCTCTAAATTCAAGACTAAAATTGAAATATATTAAAAGATAAAATAATAATTTTATTATTATAATCCACAATAATTTATGTCTATATTACTATTATATTTTTGCTTTAGTTTTTTCACGATATTATTTAGCTTATTAGTCAATATTCGCTTACATCGTGCAAACTCTTACCTCGGAACGAAAGATATATAGTCCCTACCATGAAATCATAGCTGCGAGAAATAGTGCATTATCTTCGAGAATCTTAGCTGGCCATACACTCTTTTTAAGCTAACAAAGATTGATGTGATTCGCATTTATGTACCAAGGTGGGGCAATCTATGAAAAGAATTGATATTCGCATTTATGTTCCATATCAATTTATGATCGATATATGTAGAATCCTATGCAGTGAGTTGTTATATAGACTTCATTCTCATAAATTAAGAATCTGCAATGTATAGCTTAATTGTGAATGGTATCAACAAGATGCCCCTTCAACTAAAGAAGATCATTTCTAGATAACTTTTGCTGAAACTTTTTCAACGACCATCGAAACTCCAAACACACCAACCTATTTCTCTTAAACCCAGCTTAAGCAGCATGCATGTAGAACATAAGCCATTTTTCTAGCTTAACTCAGCTATCAGGTGCTTGATTCCTTATAGATTCTGCACTTAAATTGACCCTGTCTGGGTGGTGCATACTTTAAAAATAATGGCAATGGAGGCAAGCAACATGACAGCAAATTCGAATAATTTGTTTTACCTTTTTTTTTTTTGCTATTTTCCCTTTTTGCTTTATTAAAAAACATTATAATACAAAAACACCCTTTGAGCTACATTCCGTAATAAATAAATAAAAAGTAAATTCTTATCCTTGTTATGAGTTGTTCATTACCAGTCCTTGCAACTATAGATTTAGGGCTCACTCAACCATTTAGGTTGACGGGAGCAAGAGACTTCAAGAGAGAGAGAGGCTGAAATATACAGGCCCGCGGCCGGGGACTATACACGGAGATTATGGTCGTCTGATCTTCTTCCTCAGGTCAGCACTAACTAGTTTCATTTTCTCTTGAAATGTTTTCCTACGGTCTTTGGATTTGGCTTAAAATCTGCAGACCTAAGGTGGTTCTATGTAAGTTTATGCATTCTATTCATGAAGTTAACCTATCCCGTGTAAAGCTAGGTCTAGGGTGTACGAAGTTCCATTTTTTTATTTTTAAAGAACCATTTTTATTTCTTAATATATATTTTTTTCAAAAAGAAGAAAGAAACTAGATCGGGTCTTTTTTTTAATAACAATTTAAACAGGGAGAGCCGATTTTCTTAAGATATTGGGAACATAATGTAAATAGTTGTCAAGGTTTTTTTTCTCTTTTTAAATGAGCTCGATTAAAACCGGTTTTTTTTGATATCATGAAATTTGAATATAAACATGAACAAAATCTAGCAAGTTTCTATTCAGTCCAGTTCCATATTACAAGCCAAAGGCACTTTAGAATCCCTCGATCTGTTTACATCATTTCCCCAAAATTTGATTATTTTGTTAAAAAATAATATAAATTATATTTGAATATCATTTAAAAGATTAAATTATTAGATGAAATGATTTTTTAATATAGAATAAAGAGTATAGAAGAGAGAGGAAAACAGAATCAGGTAGAAGTTGTAAGAGATTGAGTTAAAGTGATAAAAGTTGAGAGAGAGAGAGAGAGACTAAAATTTAGTTTCATATTTTAATTGAAATTCTTAAAGTTCTGAAAAATTGTGATCTTCAAAATCGAACTGTATATACGTACCTTCCATTCGTTCTTGGTCTGTTTCAGCCAACCTGCAGACTGGAAAAGGATAAATTTTCTTCAAGAACTTCGAACATGGAAAACGATATTGAACAGGCAAGAGCATCAAACATGGAAAACGATATTGAACAGGCAAGAGCAACAAATATGGAAGAGGATAAGGCAAGTTCTGCAAACAAGGGAAAATATATTGATGTGGGAAATGCTTCAGACATTGAGATGGCTACAAATATTGTGGAAAAGCTGGATAATGAGGTGAGATTGATGTCCTTTCAACCGAACAGTTCCGAATCCGGAAGATCTGAGTGCAGTATCTACAGGGTGCCCAAGCCGCTTCGTAACGTAAATTGGAAAGTCTACACTCCACTACTAATTTCAATAGGTCCTCTTCACCGCGAAAATAAAAGACTAGAGGCCATGGAAAAGGAGAAACTGAAATATTACAAAAAGCTTACGGAACGGGATGGGGTGGATAAGACGAAAAAGTGTGATATTGTGATCAGCATTAAGAATCAAGAAGAGCGTCTCCGATACTGCTATTCAGAGAAATTCAAAAAAATCGAGAGCAGTGATTTCGTAGAGATGATCCTGCTGGATGCTGTCTTCATCATTCAGTTTTTTTTGGAGTCAAATGACGATACTGGCCCTAAACATTTTGAGCCCAGGATGACATTTGACATACGAGAAGACTTGATGCTACTTGAAAATCAGCTACCACTCTTCATTATTCAGGAAATATATGACTGGGCCACTCCCCATAGCCAAGATGCTAAAGCCATTCCTTTTCTTGATCTTGCTACGTCTCATTTTAGAAAGTACTCGTTCTTAAAAAGGGTAGAAACCAGCCCGGCTGTAGAGGGAAGCAGGCATTTCACTGATTTACTACGAGATTTGATGTTGAGTGGAGCCATTGAGCCAAGTAACTACATTTTAAACCCTCCCATGCTTAAATATAGTGTCGTCATGCTTCGCAAGGCAGGAGTGAAGTTTCAGGCCACCCGAGACAAATGTTTGGTCAACATAACATTAGACAAAGGAGTGTTGAAAATACCACAGTTGGAAGTTGATCACAATTTCGAGCGTCTTGTACGAAATATCATGGCCTTGGAGCAGTGCTGCTACTCGTCTAAAGCTTACATATGCAGCTACATGAAGTTGATGGACCATCTTATAGACAGTGCAGAAGACGTGGGTTTGCTAGTCCGGAAGGGAATCATTGTCCACCGGCTAGGTGACGATGCCGCAGTTTCAAATATAATTAACAATTTGTGTGAAAATATTGGTGACATTAGTTACACTTGTTTTCATGATATCTCTCAAGGGTTAAATGCCCACTTTGAGAACCGCTTCAACCGTGCGATGGCAATCTTGGTACTTGTATATTTCCCCAATATTTGGAGAGGTACGGCAACTATTGCAGCAGCTACCCTGCTGATCCTCACTTTCATACAGACTGTAAAAGCATTCTTCTAGCTTTTATCTTAGTTTTATTGCTTCTATGGAATGATTGATTGGATTGCTTTTGTTAATTTCCTCGGAAAATTGCAGTTAAATTCTGGGTTTATGTAGTTCTGAACTAATAATGTTGCAGCAAATTCTTGTTGTATTGTCCTAAAATTGAGTCTGTACTTGTGCACTGTGTGATGTCCACTTAAAGAAAATTAAATAACAGTTCCTAGTTAAATATCAATTTGCATCTAAGATGTGGTCTGCAATTTGAGCTTTACTAATGTGATCTGAGCTTCCTTGTTATCGTAAATTGAGAATATTCCTTCATTAGCCAACGTCTCTTCACTAACATTGGATGATTTTGTGGGAGTGTTCATCCTTATGTTCTAACCCTTATAGAAGATAACAGTGGCTTATGATGAATTCTCTGTTTTTTGACTTGTTTGAATCGAACTGAAAAATCTTTATCTGTTTGTTGACTTGGTTGAATCGGACTGAAAAATCTTTATTTGTTTGTTGACTTATTTGAAGACATATTGTTTGAAGCATAAATATTAACTGATAACAATAATAATAATAATAGTAATAATAATAACAATAATAATAATAATAGGTTAAATTTGTTTTCCAATATATCTCTGAACTGGCAATGAATATAAATGACTATATATATATAAATATAAATGTCAACATAAATGCATATCACAATGACTATATGAATATCAAGGTAAAAATGACATATCAACAAAGATGACTATATGAGGTACATGTTTTGCCATCGTTATTAAATGAAATAACTTAAAGGCCGCGCCACTATCTTAAGGGCCAGAAACTTTGGGAGTTTTTTTTTAAATTATTTTTTTTATCTTAAACTAACAAAATATATATATATATATATATATATATATATATATATATAATGATTTCAATGCATATTTTAATGATTTTAATGTGTAGTATAAAAATGATTTTAATGCATATTTTAATATTACAAAATATCCCTTTAAAATGTTAAAAATTAACTAATATTAAACTATGGTATATTTGGCAAAACACACACAAGTTATGAAAAAAGTGTTAGAATGTATTTGCTAAACACTTTCTAAACTTTGAAGGGATTCTTGGAAATTTAAGTTATGTTCGAGATTGTGTTTCAAAAGCGTTTTAGAAAAACAATTGAAATTTTATTTATTTATTTTTTACTTTAAATTAAATATGTTTAGTGTTTT
Source organism: Salix viminalis (assembly GCA_029228465.1). Taxonomy (NCBI): domain Eukaryota; kingdom Viridiplantae; phylum Streptophyta; class Magnoliopsida; order Malpighiales; family Salicaceae; genus Salix; species Salix viminalis. Next base: position 993,298 of record CM055442.1, read on the forward strand.
TAGATCATTTTGATGCAAGGTTGTTAGTTTCGTTTCGTTTCGGCCAAAACCTTTCGTACCAGTTAAAAAATGAGATAAAACTACATCGTTTTTACCTTGGTTTAAATTCCTGTCTATTCTGGATTTTTCAGCCAAATACCGGCAAAAACGTTCCGATTTCATTCTGCCTGTTCCGTTTCGGCTAAATAGTGTTTTTTTTTTTTAAATAATGAATAATTTTACAATATCAATCATATCTCTTAATCCGATCGTTAGATTGAGATAAAATTTTACGAGGAGTCTCTTCACATATTTATATATATTATGTTAAATTTTCAGAATAATAAAAAAATGTAATGATCTGACAAGAATGATAATAACATTTTTAAATATTATACATGTTCACCATTTAGGTTGACGAGAGCTGGAGACTTCAAGAGAGAGAGAGAGGCTGAAATATACAGGCCCGCTGCCGGGGACTATACACGGAGATTACGGTCGTCTGATCTCCCTCAGGTCTGCACTAACTAGTTTCATTTTCTCTTGAAATGTTTTCTTACGGTCTTTGGATTTGGCTTAAAATCTTCAGACCTTAGGTGGTTCTATGTAAGTTTATGCATTCTATTCATAAAGTTTACCTTTCCCATGTAAGGCTAGGTCTAGGGTGTACGTAGTTCCATTTTTTATTTGTTTTCTTTTTAAACAACCATTTTTATTTCTTAATATATTTTTTAAAAAAAGAAGAAATAAACTAGATCAGGTCTTGCTTTTATTATAATTTAAGCAACTAAACAGGAAGAGCCGATTTTATTAAGACTTTGGGAAGATAATGTAAATAGTCTTCAAGGTTTTTTTTTCTCTTTTTCAATGAGCTCGATTAAAAACCAGTTTTTTCTTATAGCATGGAATTTGAATATAAACATGAACAAAATCTATTAGTTGCTTTTGTTAATTTCCTCGGAAAAATTGTGGTTAAATTCTGGGTTTATGTAGTTCTGAACTAATAATGTTGCAGCAAATACTTGTTGTATTGTCCTAAAATTGAGTCTGTACTTGTGCACCGTGTGATGTCGTTTTAATGAAAATTAAATAACAGTTCTTGGGTAGCTGTTGTTTAAATATCAATTTGCATCTGAGGTGTGGTCTGTGTTGACAACTAAGCCGCTTACGTGTACTTCAAGATTTATTTCTACAAGTTAGCTGAAGAAGGAAAGAAGAAGAAGAAGAAGAAGAAGAAGAAGAAGTCTCTGTTTTGACAGTTCTTGACAAATCAACTGTATTTCATTGCTGTTGTAACTAACTCAAGTGTAAGAGGAGGCGATGCAATTGACTTCTCTAGGATAGTTATAAATTAGTTGCAAGTTGTTACAAAGTGTGTAACACATGTTTTGCCCAAAACTATATATTGGGCATTTTGTCAAACAGATAGATGCAATACAAAAATTACTTATTTTTCTTCTGTAAACTCTCTCTTCTTCAATTCTCTGTGTATCCTTCCTTTCTCTTCAAAATCAAACAAGATTATCTGCGAATTGAAAACGGAATAATAATCAAAATCAAACAGTCTGCAATTTGAGCTTTACTATCATGATCTTCGTAATCGCTGTTTTACAAGTAATTAATTTCACTTCCGTCAATCTTGTTCTTCATCATCGGATCTACCTCAAGTTCACAAGTAATTTTCAGTTTCATTTGGTGATTTATTAATTCTCAACTTTTTTTAGAAAATACTTTTCAAAAATAGAATAAGTTCGGTTTGTCATTGCATTTTAAAAATGCTTTTGAAAAAAATTAATTTTTTTTATTTTTATTTTCACATTAAATTATTATTTTTTATTTTTTAAAATATTTTTTATATAAAAAATGATTTTTAAAAATAAAAAAAATATTATTTTAATATATTTTTAAATAAAAAATATTTTAAAATCAACTTCAACCAATCTCCTCAGTTATGTGATGATCGATTTCATGAAAATAGTGTGTTGGTGGGAATAATTAGTCAAAAAAACCAGTGAGAGAAGACTTCAAGAGAGAGAGAGAGAAGACTTAGAGAGAGAGAGGGAAGTGGCTCGCTGCAGGGGACTATACACAGAGACACGGTCGTCTGATCATGTCAAGAGATTTCAAAGTAGATTCGTTGAACAGGGTTCAATAACAATATCGGATAATTTCTTTTAAATTGTATTTTTTTTTATTAACATTTATAAAAAAAATGATTCAAGTCACCGAAAATAATTTTCTATGATTAAGGAATATATTTGAATTAGCTTTCACATTAACTATGATTAAATTCTTATAGCAAACAGTCGTAATAACACAATTCCCATATAATTCTAAGCTGAACTCAAAAAGTCAAGCAAAAAAAGTGCAAATCTGTATGAACATCAAGATCAAAACATGAATGATCATTAAGATGAAGAAACACAAGCTAAATATACATAATAAAGTTGAAATTGATGAATTAATGGAGGCATGTAACATCCTCCTACGTACCAAAATTCTACTTTTCCTTCTTTATAAATTAGAAGATGCCATGATAGCTTAACACTTTTTCCCATCTAACATCATCTTTATCTGTCCCAATAAGATAATTAGCATACTGTTGCTTTATTTTAAAAGTATTTTTGAAAAAAAAAATGATTTTTTTTATTTTAAATTAAAATTTTTTGTATTTTTAAATTATTTTTATATGTTGATTTCAAAAATATTTAAAAAAAAAATTATTTCAATATATTTTTTTAAAAAAAAAATTATCTTAACCAAACTTCAAATCACTAAATAAGAATGAAGGTAAGCAAAACACTAGAAATTTCCTGGCCTAATGCCTATGTTTGGGCTCATATGAGATTCAACTTTATAAAAGTCCCCTTGTACGTTTGTGGTAGCTTTTTGACTTATGAGGACTTCTTTTCTATTTTTTTCACTTTTTTTTTCTTTTTTGGTTGTCGAAAGAAAGATGTTGTGTTTTTTTTTTCAATAATAATAAAAAAAAAACATTTTTTTTTTCAGTTGGACAGGAGGATACAAATCTACAAATTGTTAGATATTTATATACTCTTTTTATCAATGTATTTTAAAAAGGTTATTAAATTATATTAAAATTTTATTTTATTTTTTTATTTCAAATTAAATGTTTTTGGTATTTTTAAATTATTTTTATGTACAGATGTCAAAAATATTTTTTTTTAAAAAAAAAAAACATCATTTTGATACATTTCTAAACAAAAAATACTTTAAAAAATAACTTCAATCACATTTCCAAACAAGCATGTAAAGTTGATCTTTGTGGATTAGTCAGGCAATCAACTTAATCTCTTATAAAAAAAAAATTGGATTCAAGGAAACCCATCCCCTGGAAAGCGTATTTTGTGGATCTAGGTGAGCGACTAAAACACCGGTTGTCCCAGACTTTTACAAGTGGTACACGCTCTGACTCGAACTCAAGACCTGCTGTGCAGATTTCAATCTTTTTGACATCATGCTACACCCCATGAGGACAACATTTTATAATCATCATCTACTAATCACACAACCATGAATCAACTACTTGAGTCAATGAGAGTTATTAACCAAAAACATATAGGGCATGCAAATTTATTGTAGCACTAAAAAGAATTTAATGTTGATTGTCCAACATGAAAATAGCTAGGAAAATCAAGCTAAAAAGTAAAATAGTTTTTTTTTTTTCATGTGATGGAAATAATGTTGTTTATGATTTAGTCACACTATTAGAAAATATGATTCTTAGTCATGGAATAATGTTGTTTATGATTTAGCAACGGATCAGTAATGAATTTTATTTATTAATGGAAAATCCATTACAAATGTAATTGTATCAAATTTTCAATAAATAATTGATTGCTAACTGAAAAAACTTTGCAACATATTATCCAATGTTAATTAAAAAAATTGTTTTAAATATCATTAGTTGATCTATGCTTCAAGATACAGATTGTTGATCATTCACTCACTCCCCCCACTCAGATATCAATTAAAAAGAAAAGCTAATAAAATCTCTCTTCGTCATCTCTCTATAATGGTCGTCGAAACGATCTTCAATCACGCCTCCTCTCCTCTCCTCACGCATCCTTTGATCTGCCTTCTCCTCTCCCTAGCAGCCTTTCTCCCCAGCTAGCAACCGTTGTTCTTCATCATCGGATTTACCTCAAGTTCACAGGTAATTCTCAATTTCGTTTACTGATTTCTTAATCTCTTGTACAAATAATATTGTCTTCTACATTTTCTAGCTAATGTCTCCCCAAAAAATTATGTTTATTATTTTTAGGTTTCTTTTCCTTGCAGTCTGCATACTGAGGGTCTGTGGTTCCATCCTTAGAACTCTTAGTTGGACCTAAGAATCCTGAAGATAACAAAGATAATTTTGAAGGGAATATGGAAGAATAAATTCTCTCCAAGAATGGTTTGAGTCTGCTACTGAAATTGCTCGGCGTTCTAACTCTTTTTTTGTTTCAGGTTATATTTGGGTTCTTATTTTTATTGTTTTAGTTTGGATCTCTTTATTTTTTCAGTTTTTCTGGGATAGTTTTTAATTTTTTGTTTATATTTATGTATCTATATTCTTAATTTTTATTTTTATTTTTTTTATAATTTATATTTGTATTAAATGCAGCTTGCATTAAAAAACAGAGTAAGTTTAGTTTTGATGACGTGAAATGAGAGTGAAACTCTCTCTTTGCATGTATAGTGAATCTTCTGTTGTTAGTGATTTATCATCTTTATGTTTTTTACATTTGTTTTGTATATGTGTGGTTTGATATATTTTTAGTTTAAAGTGATTTTTATTTAAAAAAAATTATTTTTGTATTACCTAAACAACTCGACAACCAACTTTTGAATTTTGTCTTTTATAAGAGCATATCTTTATTTATATATTTTCAAAAAATATACAATTCCAATAACATCCTGTCGATAATTCTTAATTTTTATCTTATTTAAAGATATTATAATTATTTTACTTTGTATAAAAATAATAATAATAATAATAGAAAATAATTGATAAAAGACTGTCATGACACGATGAGGGCAGGACACCTTAGGCCCCATTTGAGAGAAGTGGGGCAATCTAAGAAAAAGATGAACTTGTGATAGAATTCCTCGCAATGATTCCTGGCCTAATGCCTGTATGTTTGGGCTCATATGAGATTTAACTTTATAAAAGTCCCTTTGTACGTTTGTGGTAGCTTTTTGACTTATGAGGACTTCTTTTTGACTTATAATAAAAAACATTTTTTTCAGATGGACAGGAGGATACCAATCTACAAATTATTAGATATCTATACTCTTTGTAATTGTATTTTAAAAATATTATTTAAAAATATATATTTTTAAATTATTTTTATGTACTAATGTCAAAATATTTTTTTTTAAATATCATTTTTGATATATTTTTAAACTACTTGAGTCAATGAGAATTACTAGCCAAAAACATACAGGGCATGTAAATTTACTGTAGCACTAACAAGAATTTAATGTTGATGGTCCAACATCAAATTAGCTAGGAAAATCAAGCTAAAAAGTAAAATAGTTTTCTTTTCTTTCTGTGAAGTATAATGAAATAAGAAGCGGTCCCACTAGCTAGTTTTACATATGATAATCATAGAAAGGTCAGGCAAATAGACAGCTGCACTTGACTCCATGATGTTGAATATTATCCTAATAATCTGTATAGCTTTTGAAGGGAAGAGGCTAAACTGCTAAAGTGCTAATCTGTATATAGTAATCAATAGGTTAATCAATAGGTTTTGACAATTTAATTTATTCCAAGAAAGAGGGAAAGGTCTAGTGGAGTCTCCGGTGGCTAATAACTCCAAGCTCCGACTCTCTTTTCTTTTTCTCTGTTTTTTTTTTTACTTACATATTGAGTATATATCTCTAGCTGGTAATGAATATCTAAAATTAAAATTATGAATTCTCAAGTTTTTAAATACTCGTTACCCAAGCTATTTTCTTTTCTCTCTTTCTTTTATTAATAAAATTGCAAATTGTAAAAATAAAAAATTGCAAATTGTAATTGTATTTAAGCTATGAGAAACATTTGTAGGCAACAATATGGTGGACCACATTAATGGGAATCACCATTAAAATCATATTTAAGAAGATATGAGAGAGGATAAAAAAATTGTGGAAAAACAAATTGAGACAAATACATTTGTACAGTTTCTCCAATAATTAGATAGAAAAACAGCAACCTCACCTTTGTCTTCTTGTAATCATTTGTATGGAATAGATACCAAAACAAAGAAAACATCAACAGAGGCAGAAATATACGGCTACATCAATCACTTTCCATGAGGCCACGGATCAAGATTCTTGCTGCTTCAATCAGTTACCTGCCACTCAGACATGCATTTGTAAAATATAATGGTGTTGCCTGCCACTGTGGTATGATTCATGAATACTAGCAAATTTTTATTTTTAATTAGTTTAGTCATTGTCGATGAAGCTTATGACAAACGTGACAAACGTGACTTAATTCATGCTTGGGAAGACTAGGCTGAACCTAAAATATTGAGTTGACGAGAGCAGGAGACTGAGACTGAGACTGAGAGAGAGAGAGGGTGATGGATTATATTAACAAAACTAACTGGCATTAAAAAAACTTATTTATATTATTAATTAGAAATTTACAATAAAATCTTTGTTCTTCCCAAAAAAAAATCAATTGTTCTTACGAGTGTTTTGTTAGTTATTAAGATAATATTTAATTATTGTTTTGGAATATACAAGACAAGATAATGTAGATAAATATTTTGATCGATTTCGTGAAAATAATTTGGGTTGGTGGGAATAATTAGTCAAAAAATCAGAGTGAGAGAATAGTTATATTGGGCCCAACCATTTCGGTTGACGAGAGCAGGAGACTTCAAGAAAGAGAGAGAGAAAGAGACAGAAATATACAGGAAAGGAGCTCGTTGCCGGGGACTATACACAGAGACACGGTCTTCTGATAATGTCAAGAGATTTCAAAGTAGATTCGTTGAACCGGGTTCAATAACAATATCGAATAATTTCTTTTAACTTGTATTTTTATTTTGTTAACATTTATAAAAAAAAAATGATTCTAAGTCACAGAAAATAATTTTCTGTGATTAAGGAATATATTTGAATTAGCTTTCACATTAACTATGATTAAATTCTTATAGCAAAGAGTCGTAGTAACACAATTCCCATATAATTCTAAGCTGAACTCAAAAACCAAGCAAAAAAAAGTGCAAATCTGTATGAACGTCAAGATCAAAACATGTATGATCATCAAGATGAAGAAACACAAGCTAAATATACATAATAAAGTTGAAATTAATGAATTAATGGAGGCATGTAACATCCTCCTACGTACCAAAATTCTACTTTTCCTTCTTTATAAATTGGAAGATGCCATGATAGCTCAACACTTTTTCCCATCTAACATCATCTTTTATCTGTCCCAATAAGATAATTAGCATCTTGTCGCTTTATTTTAAAAGTATTTTTGAAAAAAAATAATTTTTTTATTTTTGTTTTTATTTTTTATTTTAAATTAAAGTTTTTTGTGTTTTTAAATTATTTTTATATGCTGATATCAAAAATATTTTTTAAAAAATAAAAAAATATTTCAATATATTTTAAACAAATAAAAAATAATTTTAAAAAAAAATCATCTTAAATAAACTTCAAATCACTAAATAAGAATGAAGGTAAGCAAAACACTAGAAATTTCCTGGCCTAATGCCTGTATGTTTGGGGTCATATGAGATTCAACTTTATAAAAGTCCCCTTGCACGTTTGTGGTAGCTTTTTGAGGACTTCTTTTCTATTTTTTTCACTTTTTTTTCTTTTTTTGGTTGTCTAAAGAAAGATGTGTGTTTTTTTCAATAATAATAAAAAAACATTTTTTTTCAGTTGGACAGGAAGGTTTAATGGAGTTTTGGTGGCGAGTAAAGTGTTATTCAGTGGGTTGACAATTTTCTTTCACCGTGTCAATTGATTGCTCGCGGCCTCCTCTTTCTCCACAAGTGATGTGAGTTGGGTTGGGATGGACAGATTATCTTCATAGCTATTTTCTTTTCTCTCTTTCTTTTATTAATAAAATTGCAAATTGTAATTGTATGAGAAACATTTGTAGGCAACAATATGGTGGTCCATATTAATGGGAATGACCATAAAAATCATATTTAAGAAGGGAAGAGAGAGGATAAAAAATTGAGGCAAATACATTTGTACAGTTTCTCCAATAATTAAATAGAGAAACAACAACCTCACCTTTGTCTTCTTGTAATAATTTGTATGGAGTAATTTGCTTTTAGATACCAAAACAAAGAAGCAGCAGTGATCGATAGATCGAGTACTGTCAGAGATCCCATGTGATGCACGGTGTTATCAAAACAGGTAGCTTTTTTTTACTCTTTATATTACCAGTCCTTACATGTATATTGGGCTCAATCATTTCGGTTGACGAGAGCAAGAGACTTGGATTTTCTTTCTTTTTGCTTTATTTCATGCCTTTTTTAAAGTAGAGTGATGCAAAAATGCATCTGACAGCTTTGATAAAACTTTTCCAAAACTTTAATGGGGCTTGCAAGCTTTAATTTATTGTCGGGTATTCCACTTTAATAAAAGCAGTCCTCTTGAAAATCGATTTAATCAAGTCAAATCTCAAATTAAGTTTAATAAATATAGGAATTATCTAATTATTATTATTATTCTCATCATCATCTTTGCATTGCATGACAACTTCCATCAATATTTTGTTTTATTATATTTTATTTTACCTATTAATTCAATGAATATTATAAAATTTATTATTTGAAAAATTCATGATGTAAATTTACCATATTAAATGAATTCACCAACTCAATTAAATTTATGTTTAAATGTGAGCAACTAAAACAGTACAAGATAGTTACAATTTTTCAGACATCTTAATCTCTAGTCTTAATGTAGCTACACTTTTCAACCAGGCATGTGGAATCTGTCTCGTATGGTTACATCAATCACTTTTCAACCAGGCATGTGGATTCTCAGTAGCAGTGCTCGCTCGCTACCTGCTTCAATCAAGTCATGACTAGAGGAGGGGCGGCGAATGGGAAATTGAGTGAATTCACATTAAGAAATTGTTTTGTTAATTTATAAAAAAAATATAATAATTTTCTCTAATAATCTTTGATTTAAAAAAATCATCATAATAATGCTAATTATTATTTTTAAATTTCGATTCTCAAGACTCCTGTATTATAAATGCAAATATATATATAAACTAAAGACCGAAAAACAAAGAAGAGAGACGAGAGGAGAGAACATAAAAAAACTGAGAAAATAAATAAATATTTAAACCCAGAAACTAGAGGGAAGAAAATTTTCAAACCCAGTCTGCAAAATACAATACATACTTAGTTCAGTAATGTGATTTAAGTTATTTTAAAATGTTTTTTATTTAAGAATATATTAAAATGATATATTTTTTTAATTTTTTAGAAATCATTTTTAATATTTATGTATTAAAATAATCTCAAAACATCAAAAAATATTATTTAAAATAAAAAAGAAAAAGAAAAAATTAAAACATTTTTCAAGTTTTTTATAAAATGATTTTAAAATGTAGTGGAACTTATACATACTTATGTTTAAGAGTATATTTGAGGTTGTTTTTTAAAAGTATTTTTATTTAAAAATATATTAAAAGTATATTTTTTTAAATCATTTTTTATATTTGCATATCAAAAAAATCTCGAAATATATAAAAAAATTAATTCAAAATAAAAATTTTTATATTTTTTTCAAAAATGATTTTAAAACTCCGTGTAACTTATGACCTATTTAGCATTGTATTTCAAAAATATTTTTTTAAAAAAATTAAAAAAATTATTTATATTTTTTATTTTAAATTATTATTTTTTTATATTTTTAGATTATTTTCATGTGCTACTATCAAAATAATTTTTTAAAATAATAAATATAATTTGAATATATTTAAAATAAAAATCATTTTCAAAATAAACCTTAATTAGCCACATTGTTCTTTCTCATTTGGCAATTTCAATAATTCTATCACTGTTCTGAAATAGTATTGCAGTGCAATATAAATTTTACTTCAATTGTTACCTGCCACACTGACATGCATTTGTAAAAATAATAATGTTGCCTCCCATTTTGGTATGATTCATGAATGCTAGCAAATTTTTATTTTTATTTTTATTTTTAATTAGGATAATCATTGTCGATGAAGCCTATATGACAGACGTGACTTAATTCATGCTTGGGAACACTGGGTTAAACCTAAAAAATGCGTGAATTAATTCACGCTTGCTAATTTATTTATTTATTTTAAGTTAATCTTTTATTTTTTTTATACGCAATGCATAAAAAAATTAAATAAATTGTTTAAAACAAAGTTAAATGTTGATTTTTATCCATTAGAAAATAGTATTGTTAACAATGAAAGAATGATGTTGCTGACTTAGCAACGAATCAGCCACAACAGATGTGAAAAAATCATTGCAAATATAATTCTATCAAATCTGCAACGAATAATAAGTATAATTTATCTAAAATGTTCTTAATTTAAAAGGAATTTGTTTTTAAAAAATATAAAAGTTATTTGAAATAGAAGATGTTAAAGTAAAACCATAAAATTAGTAAAATCCAACATATTGGCCCACATATTATCTGAATCTTAAATTGAAGGGTACACAAAACAAGCCATATTGAATGAATTCACCAACTCAATTAAATTTATGTTTTTAAATGTGATCTTAAAACGCAGTGGAATTTATATATACATGTGGGAGTATGTTTGAAGTTGTTTTTAAGATTTTATTATTTAAAAATATATCAAAATAATTTTTTTAAATAATTTTTTATATTTGCATGTCAAAAAAATCTCAAAATATAAAAAAAAAATCAGATTTTTAGAAAAAACTTATGGCTTGTCTGGCACTATGTTTTAAAAGGGTTTTTTTTGGGAAAAAATTACTTTATTTTGATGTTTTTAAATCATTTTCATATGTTTTTTTGATTTTAAATTAATATGTTTTACTGATTTTATATATTTTTATGTGTTTATATCAAAAATAAGTTTTTAAAAATAAAAAAATATTTTAATATATTTTTAAATAAAAATTATTTTCAAAAACAACTAAAAATCCTACTCTATTTTTTTTTTTTTTTTTTTTTTTTTTTTTTTTTATCTACATTCATCTTTCTCACTTTGCAATTTCAATAATTCTACCACTATTCTGAAATAGTACTGCAGTGCAATATTAATTATACTTCAACTGTTACCTGCCACACTGACATGCATTTGTAAATATAATAATGTTGCTTGCCACTCTAATATGATTCATGAATGCTAGCAAATTTTTATTATTATTTTTAATTAGTTTAGTCATTGTCGCATGAAGCTTATGACAAACGTGAATTAATTCATAATTGGATTAAGTTCAATGTTGATTTTTAGCTTTGCATGATATTGCATAAAAAAACATTGTTTTTTACAAAAATGAAAATTTTAAAACTTATATATGTTTTAGCTCTTTTATTTTTGCTATTTTCCGTTTTTGTTTTATTAAAAAACATTATAATACAAAAACACTTTGATTGGTGTTTTTACTTTGCTAAAATTAAATTACCCTTTGAGCTACATTCCCTAATTAAAAAAGAAACTGAAAGTAAATAATGTTTTTCCTAATTCTTTACCTTTTCATGAACTGTTAATATACCAGTCCTTGCAAATAATATAGATTTTTGTAATTATATTTGCATTTCAATAGAAAAAAGCTATTTAGAGAAGCCAAATCTATTTTAATAAATATAATATTAATATAACTATTTATTAATAATAAATAATTAATACAAGTACAATTAAAATCATTTTTTTGCATAAAAATATATTAAACAATTTTTTGCTATTTTAATCAAATATATAAGAATAGCTCTTCAACTTCAAAAATACTATTTTTACTCTTTAATATAGTTTTCTTTTTAAAATTATGAAAATAAAAAATAAAAACTAATTTGTTTTTTAATTTTACTTTTAACTTTTCTTTTAGCTTATCATTATAGTTGTTCTTATCTGCGAGAATCTTAGCTGCTCCAATAGCCATACTCTCTTTTAAAGCTGCCAAAGATTGATGTGATTTCGCAGTTATGTACCAAAGTGGGGCAATCTAAAAAAATAATTGATAAAAGAATGCCATGACACGAAGTGGGCAGCGGCGTACCTTAGCCAGTTAGCCCTACTCGAAGGAGACTTTGATGAAATTAAAATACCCTTTGAGCTACATTCCCTAATTAAAAAAAAATACTGAAACTAAATAATGTTTACCCTAATTATTATCCTTGTTATGAGTTGTTCATTACCAGTCCTTGCAACTATATATATAGGGCTCACTCAACCATTTAGGTTGACCAGAGCAGGAGACTTCAAGAGAGAGAGAGAGAGAGAGAGAGAGAGGCTGAAATATACAGGCCCACGGCCGGGGACTATACACGGAGATTACGGTCGTCTGATCTTCCTCAGGTCAGCACTAACTAGTTTCATTTTCTCTTGAAATGTTTGCTTACGGTCTTTGGATTTGGCTTAAAATCTTCAGACCTTAGGTGGTTCTATGTAAGTTTATGCATTCTATTCATAAAGTTTACCTTTCCCATGTAAGGCTAGGTCTAGGGTGTACGTAGTTCCATTTTTTATTTGTTTTCTTTTTAAACAACCATTTTTATTTCTTAATATATATTTTTTCGAAAAGAAAAAATAAAGTAGATCGGGTCTTGTTTTTAATTAGAATTTAAGAAACTAAACAGGGAGAACCGATTTTATTAAGATATTGGGAAGATACAATTCATACTCAGTTCAGTAATGTGATTGAAAATATTTTAAATATTTTTTATTTAAAAATATATTAAAATGATATATATTTTTTAATTTTTTAGAAATCATTTTTAATATTTATGTATTAAAATGATCTCAAAACATCAAAAAATATTATTTAAAAGAAAAAAGAAAAAGAAAAATTAATATGGTAATGGTATCAACGATTTGTTAATTTGATTAATTTAGATGAGTCTCCTTCATCGTCATCTTGTGTTCTAATGACTGCAATGGACATCTGACATGTGAATACATAGCTAGTAAATTCAAAAGCTCTAGAAAAACAAACTCGAGCTTTGGAATCATGGCTCATGATGAAAAGGGTGATGGGAAACAAAATTATTCCTCGGTGCTCTTTCTGTGAACTTCTGCGTCGATGTTTAGCATCGAATTTCTTCACTATTCATTCAGCTTAACGAATTATTTTACTTCTAACATAGCCGAATCTAAATAGAATAGGATTCAAAGAATAAGGAAAATAGAATTTTAAGAAAAGGGTCTCATAGATGCTTTTCCAAATAAAAAAATTGGAATTCGTTTAGATAAAGTATGTTTGGCTCTACAATGAGGTTCGATTTCAAATTGAATAATATTATGATTAGTTAGCCTGTCATTTCCCCCTTTTGTTTTATTAAAAATCATTATAATACAAAAACACTTTGATTGGTGTTTTTACCCTTTGAGCTACATCCCCTAATTAAAAAAAAAATGAAAGTAAATAATGTTTTTCCTAATTCTTATCCTTGTTATGAGTTGTTCATTACCAGTCCTCGCAAATATATTGGGCTCACTCAACCATTGAGGTTGACGAGAGCAAGAGACTTCAAGAGAGAGAGAGAGAGGCTGAAATATACAGGCCCGCGGCCGGGGACTATACACGGAGATTACGGTCGTCTGATCTCCCTCAGGTCAGCACTAACTAGTTTCATTTTCTCTTGAAATGTTTTCTTACGGTCTTTTGGATTTGGCTTAAAATCTGCAGACCATAGGTGGTTCTATGTAAGTTTATGCATTCTATTCATAAAGTTTACCTTTCCCATGTAAAGCTAGCTCTAGGGTGTACGTAGTTCAACTTTTTATTTGTTTTCTTTTTAAACAACCATTTTTATTTCTTAATATATATTTTTTCGAAAAGAAAAAATAAAGTAGATCGGGTCTTGTTTTTAATTAGAATTTAAGAAACTAAACAGGGAGAACCGATTTTATTAAGATATTGGGAAGATATTGTAATTAGTCGTTTCTTCTCTTTTTAAATGAGCTCGATTAAAACCGTTTTTTTTTTTTATAGCATGAAATTTGAATATAAACATCAACAAAATCTAGCTAGTTTCTATTCAGTCCAGTCCCCATATGTGCGTGTGTGATTGAGTTCCATATATATATATATATATATATATATTCCTGGCAAAGGAACTTTAGAAATCTCAACTATTTACTTCATTTTCCCAAAATTTTATTATTTTTAAACTTATCTTACAAGGACATGCAATAATTTATTTTATTTGAAAATAATATAAATTATATTTGAATCTCATTTAAGATATTAAATTATTACGTGAGACGACTCTTTAAATATTTTTAGTGTTTTTAGATTATTTTTATATGTTGATGTTAAAAATAATTTTTAGAAATAAAAATAATATTATTTTGATATATTTTTAATTGAAAAACACTTTCAAAAATAATCTTAATCACACTTTCAAACAGGCACATGATACCCGTTTAGAATTGTGATTGATTTTACTTTTCAAAATATTTTTCATTAAAAAATGTATTAAATAATATTTTTTTATTTCTAAAATATTAATTTTAACATTAGCATATCAAAATAATATAAACTAGAAAATCTAAAAACAAAACTAGCATTAACAGTACATTCATTGTCTAATTGGACCTTACCTAATTACAACTAGTTGACTCTCCTATAAAACTAGATTCTTAGAATTTCATGACAGTCTACTAATCGCATAAAAAATTATAGATTTTTTTATCAGGTTAAATATTTTAAGAACCCAAATCTTTTCTTAGACTTACCACTTTTTTATGTATTCATAAATACCCCAGCAAAGATATCCACATAAGTTTAAATATAAATGATTTAACTTTAAATTTTTCAAGAATTTAACTATTTTTATTGTTGCACCGAATTCATGTAGGGAAACAAAAAATTTGAAATTTCAAATATTTCCATCCGAATATAATGTTGCCGAAAAATCATAAATATAACAGAAAGAAAATAATTTTAAAACATTTTAAAGTCAATCCCAATCTCCCATCCCAAAAGGTTGGGATTTTTTTTTTGTTTTTTTTTTTCAAATTATGCATTTTTTCTAACCATTATTTATTCATCTCCTCTCTCTTTGTTTATTACTCCTAGTATAGATCCACCAAAATACATTTTTTTAAATTATGTTAGTTTTAGTTTTAATTTAAAATTTATCAAATGTCATTGCATAAATTTTACATACTTACACCTATCATTAATACCTAACTCGATCATTTTTTTTTTGTACCCTCAACACTTCATCATTTAATTTTGGATTCTTAATTAAATTCATAGAAAATGACTTTATAATGCTAATTTGTTCCGGTGAACAAATTAATAGCCTTCGAGTAATGCATCTAGAAGATGGAAATTGTTTAAAACAAACTTATATGTTGATTAAAACAGGTTTTTTTGATAGCATGAAATTTGAATATAAACATGAACTAAATCTAGCTAGTTTCTATTCAGTCCAGTTCTATATATGCGTGGGTGATTGAGCTCCATATATATATATATTCCAGGCCAAATGCACTTAGAAACGTCGACTATTTACATCATTTCCCCAAGATCTTATTAGATCCATTTAGCATAAGAACAAATTTTTAAAATCAATTATTTTGACTTGTCATTTGTCTAAATCTTTATTGAAAAATAATTAATTAAATTCATATTACAAGGACATTCACCAATCTATTTGTCAGTTGTTAAAAAATAATATAAATTATATTTGAATCTTATTTAAGAGGTTAAATTGTTAGGTGAAATGATTTTTTGACATGATATCTTAGTCTTATTGACCTAACGGTTATGAATTTGAATCTTACTATTTTATTCTATTAGATAAAAAAAAAATAGAAAGTAATATGAATTTGTGCAAGATTTAAGCCCAAAATTTTTTTGCCTGGGAAAATATATTAAAAAACTAATATAAACTATATTTGAGTTCTCAACAAAAAATTTAAGTTCATATATGAAACGGTTTTAGCAGCACTCTCAAACCGTTCTTGAGCATCAAATATGGAAAAGGATAAGGCAAGCACTGCAAACAAGGGAAAAGATATTCATGTGGGAAGTGATTCAGACTTTTTGATGGCTATTGAGGTGAGATGCCTCTCACATATGGTATCAAAATTTTATTGATGTAGTTATTATGAATTTGAATCTTATTATTTTTTTTATTTGATTAAAAATTAAATATAAAGTAATGTGAATATATACAACTTTCAAGCTTAATTTTTTTTTATTATGTTTTCTTATGGTCTTTTGGATTTGGCTTAAAATCTGCAGACCTTAGGTGGTTCTATGTAAGTTTATGCATTCTATTCATAAAGTTTACCTTTCCCCTGTAAAGCTAGGTCTAGGGTGTACGAGTTCCATTTTTTATTTGTTTTCTTTTTAAAGAACAATTTTTATTTCTTAATATATATATATTTCAAAAAGAAGAAATAAACTAGATTGGGTCTTGTTTTTAATTAGAATTTAAGCAACTAAACAGGGAGAACTGATTTTATTAAGATTTTGGGAAGATAATGTAATTAGTCGTCAAGACTAAAACCGGTTTTTTTGATAGCATGAAATTTGAATTATAAACATGAACAAAATCTATTCAGTCCGGTTCCATAAATGCGTGTGATTGAGTTCCATATATATATATATTCCAGGCCAAAGGCACTTTAGAAACCTCGACTGTTTACATCATTTCCCCAAAAATTTATTATTTTTAAATTCATCTTACAAGGACATGCAACAATTTATTTTGTTAGAAAATAATATAATTATTATTTAAATCTCATTTTAAAAATTATTAAATTATTAAGTGAAATGACTTTTTAGCATAATATTAGAGTTTTATTGATTCATAGTTTGAATTTCACTATTCTTTTCTTTAAGAACTTCAAACATGGAAAACGATATTGAACAGGGAATTGCTTTAGACATTGAGAAGGCTAAAGATATTCTGAAAACGCTGAATACTGAGGTGAGACAGAACGGTTCTGAATCCCATGGATCTGAGTGCTGTATCTACAGGGTGCCCAATCAGCTTCGAAACGTAAATTCGAAAGCCTACGATCCAAATCTGATTTCAATAGGTCCTCTTCACCGCGAAAATAAAGGACTAGAGGCCATGGAAAAGGCGAAGCTGAACTATTTCAGAAAGCTTACTGAACAGTATGGGGTGGATGAGGAGGAAATGTATGATATTGTGATCAGCATTAAGAATCAAGAAGAGCGTCTCCGAAACTGTTATTCAGAGAAATCCATATTAATGGAGAACAGTGATGATTTCGTAAAGATGATCCTGCTGGATGCTGTCTTCATCATTCTGTTTTTTTTGGAGTCGAATGATGACAGTGGTCCTAAAATTTTAGAGCCCTGGATGACATCTGACTTACGAGAAGACTTGATGCTACTTGAAAACCAGCTACCACTCTTCATTATTCAGGAAATATATGACCGGGTCAGTTACCGTAGCCAAGATGCTGAAGCCATTCATTTTCTTGATCTTGCTTCGTGTCATTTTAGAAAGGAATCATTTTTAAAATGGGTAGAAACCAGACATTTCACTGCTTTATTGGGAAGCAGACATTTCACTGCTTTATTGGGAAGCAGGCATCTCACTGATTTACTAAGAAATTTGATGTTGGGTGGAGCCAATGAGCAAAGTGAGCAAAGTGATATGTTGGGTGCAGCCAATGAGCAAAGTGATCAAAGTGAGCAAAGTGATATGTTGGGTGGAGCCAATGAGCAAAGTGAGCAAAGTGATTTCATGCGGTCAGATAAAGTGATGTTGGGTGGAGCCATTGAGCAAAGTGAGCAAAGTGAAGTGATGTTGGGTGGAGCCAATGAGCAAAGTGAGCAAAGTGATTTCATGCGGTCAGATAAAGTGATGTTGGGTGGAGCCAATGAGCAAAGTGATTTCATGCGGTCAGATAAAGTGATGTTGGGTGGAGCCATTGAGCAAAGTGAGCAAAGTGATTTCATGCAGTCAGATAAAGTGATGTTGGGTGGAGCCATTGAGCAAAGTGATTTCATGCCGTCAGATAAAGTGATGTTGGGTGGAGCCAATGAGCAAAGTGAGCAAAGTGATTTCATGCGGTCAGATAAAGTGATGTTGGGTGGAGCCATTGAGCAAAGTGAGCAAAGTGAATTCATGCGGTCAGATAAAGTGATGTTGTGTGGAGCCAATGAGCAAAGTGAGCAAAGTGATTTCATGCGGTCAGATAAAGTGATGTTGGGTGGAGCCAATGAGCAAAGTGATTTCATGCGGTCAGATAAAGTGATGTTGGGTGGAGCCAATGAGCAAAGTGAGCAAAGTGATTTCATGCAGTCAGATAAAGTGATGTTGGGTGGAGCCAATGAGCAAAGTGAGCAAAGTGATTTCATGCGGTCAGATAAAGTGATGTTGGGTGGAGCCAATGAGCAAAGTGATTTCATGTGGTCTGATAAAGTGACGTTGGGCTTTGAGCAAAGTGAGCACAGCTGCCAAACAGGGGATTCCGCCAGCACTGAATTTTCAGCAAAATCGAACACGCATTTCACTGATTTACTAAGAAAATTGAAGTTGTGTAGAGCCATTGAGCAAGGTGATAGCAGCTTGGGTGTAGATGGAAAGACTGCAGCTCGGGTCCTTTCAACCCGGGTGCTTAAATATAGTGCCGTCATGCTTCGCAAGGCAGGAGTGAGGTTTGTGGCCACCCGAGGCAGCTGTTTGGTCGACATAACATTTGACAAAGGAGTGTTGAAAATACCACGCTTGGAAATTGATCATAATTTCGAACGTCTTATACGAAATATCATGGCCTTGGAGCAGTGCTGCTACCCGTCTAAAGCTTACATATGCAGCTACATGAAGTTGATGGACCATCTTATAGACAGTGCAGAAGACGTGGGTTTGCTAGTCCGGAAGGGAATCATTGTCCACCGGCTAGGTAACGATGCCGCAGTCTCAAATATGATTAACCATTTGTGCGAACATATTGGTGACAATTACGCTTTGTTTGGTCTTATCTCCCGAGGGTTAAATGCCCACTATGACAACCGTTACAACCATATAAAGGCAACCTTGAAACTTGTATATTTCCCCAATGTCTGGAGAGGTACGGCAACTGTTGCAGCAGCTATCCTGCTGATCCTCACTTTAATACAGGCTGTATGTTCTGTCATATCGCTCTTTTGATTTTATCTTGCTTAGTTTTATTACTCCTGCGTAATAATGGATTGGATTGGATTATTGTTGTCTGTTAAATTCTGGGTTTATGTAGTTCTGAACTAATAATGTTGTCGCAAATTCTTGTTGGATTGTCCTCAAATTGAGTCTGTCCTTGTGCACTGTGTGATGTACTTTTAAAGAAAATTAAGTAACAGTTCTTGGGTAGCTGTTGTTTAAATATCAATTTGCATCTAAGATGTGGTCTGCAATTTGAGCTTTACTATCGTGATCTGAGTGGATTTGATTCCATGATAACAGAGGTTTCCTTGTTATCATAAATTAAGGTGAGTTTATTGCCATTAAATGGGAATATTCCTTCATTAGCCAACGTCTCTTTACTAACATTGGATGATCTTGTTAACCCTTGCGAAAATGAAACTATTGCCTGAATTCTATTTTCTATCTCATTATGTGCTATAAGTTTATTTTTCTTTTCGTTGTTGATTTATATGCATAAAATATTAGGTAAAAATTAAATCATTAATCTAAGAAAATATTTAAAAGTGTTCTAACAACTATGTGGGTCTCACTACTTAAAAGCTAAAATGAAGATATATGAATAATCTAAAGTTAAAAACTGACAGAGAAATTTTTATCTTCTCATGCTTGGTGGGATGATGAGGCTGACATATCTGGTATCGTCGAGTTTCCTTTTATAAAAGACTATCTACAAAAAAAGATGGATCCAGGACTCCACAACATTAAAGGGCTAAAATGAATATTTTACAGGGATCATTATGTACAAATATACTTGATCTTTTAGAAATAATTTTAAAGTTAAAGGGACTTTCCCCGACATGTTGGGGGACCCGCAACCTCCTCGATCAGCCCTTGTCAAGAATCTCAAGTTAATTATATGCATAATGTCGGTAGACAAGGCAAGAGACTTGGAGAGAGAGGGGGAGGAGGAGAGGGAGGAGGAGAGGGAGGGAGGAGCTGCAACATATAGGAAAGAGGCTCGCTGATTGGGACCCTGTATACAGATACAGTCCTCAGGTCAGCACTAACTCGTTTTGTTTTTTGAAAATGCTATGTTTTGGATTTTGTTTAAGCTCTGCAGATATGAGGTGGTTCTATATATGTAAGAGAATTCAATCCATGAAGTTGATTGTTTCCCTATAAAGAAAACTATAGAATTTAAGCAATTAGACAAAAAAAAACCTTAGACAAAAAAAAACCAGGTTTGTAAGTGAATCGGATTACTAATATGAACTGATTCTGAAAACTGCTAATTATCTTTTATTTTTCCAGCGTACAATAAACATTTTGTCATCAATTTTGTTGTTAATGTCACTGAACCTGCTGTGAAATCAGAGGTTCGACCTTAGATTAGTATGGGTATTACGATATCTATAGAGCAAGACATGATTAGTGGTGGTCAATAAGTGATTATTGCAGTATAATTTATTTAGGAGAGAACTTTCCATTGCTGAGCTATATGGAACTCTCACCAGTCTTTCTTCTCTTTATCCGTAAAAGGGTTTTGTTTGGCGCTTAACTTGAAATGAGAAGAAAGATGAGAACTAACTATATTATCTTTGTTTATATATAATTTTTCAAACATTTTTTCAATGTATTGTTCCTATTTTTCGTATGATTTTCAAACATTTTTAGTCGTTTTTTCAATGCATTGCTATGGAAATTTACATGGGCAAATACAGTCATATTGAAGTAGTGAGGAAAAATATGCTTTAATTTTGTGAAACAGCATAGAGATTACTATATTAGTTTGGTAAAAATATATCTCAAAACAAATATCAAAATTGAACTATATACATAAACCTTCCATTGATTCTATGTTTGTTTCACTGAACCTGCAGACTGGAAAAGGATAAATTTACTGTGAGGGCTTCAAACATGAAAAACCATGTTGAACAGGCAAGTGCCTCCAACATGGAAGACTATGTGTCAAGTTCTCAAAAAAAGGGAAAAGGTTTTGATGTTGTAGGAAGTGATTCTGACATTGATTACAAGGATATTAACAACGCATGCACCACAAATTCGGAAAGCGATGACAAGTTGAGTGCTTCAAGCAAAGGAAAGGATATAGCAATTACCTCAAGTATTTCAAACCCTGAACTCAAAATTGAGATGACTAGCAAGATTTGGGCACAGCTGAATGATAAGATGAAAGAGTTGTCCTCGAAACAGAACCGGGATCATTGCTGTATATACAGGGTGCCCAAATCGCTTCGAAACGTAAATTGGAAAGCCTACACTCCACTACTGATTTCAGTAGGTCCTCTTCACCGCGAGATTAAGAGAATACAGACCATGCAAAATCATAAATGGAGATGTTTCAAAGAGTTTACTGAACAGGATGGGATGAATAAGGAGAAAATTAGGGATCTTGTGGTCATCATTCAGAATAAAGAAAAGTATATCCGATTCTGTTATTCAGAGAAATTCAACCAAATTAATAGCTATGATTTCATAGAGATGATCCTGCTGGATGCTGTCTTCATCATTGAGTTTTTGAAGGAGTATAAACATCCTAAGAATTTTGAGCCCAGGATGATGTTTGACATTAAAGAAGATTTGATTCTACTTGAAAACCAATTACCTTTCTCAATCATTTGGGGTATATATTCTGAGATAAATCGTGATTTCCAAGATGTGCATGCAACATGGATATCTTTTCTTGATCTTGTTACCGATGCTTTTGGAAAGAGCACGGGTGGATCTTTTCTTAATCGTGTTACCTATTCACAAAACGAACAGAGTGTAAATGGAAGCAAGCATTTCACTGATTTAGTAAGGCATTTTATGTTGAAGGGATCCATTGAAAGAAGTTATAGTTTCGATCCTGTCAAGCTGAAATATAGTGCCGTCATGCTTCGCAAGGCAGGAGTGAGGTTTCAGGTCACCCGAGACAGCTGTTTGGTCAACATAACATTTGACAAAGGAGTGTTGAAAATACCACAGTTGGAAGTTGATCACAATTTTGAACGTCTTGTACGAAATATCATGGCCATGGAGCAGTGTGTGTACGAGCGTGAAGCTTACATATGCAGCTACATCAAGTTTATGGACCATCTTATTGACAGTGCAGGAGACGTGGGTTTGCTAGTTGAAAAGGGAATCATTCTCCACTGGCTAGGTGACGATGCTGCAGTCTCAAATATGATTAACAATTTTTGCGAAAATATTGGTGACAATTACACTTGTTTTGGTGATATCTCCCAAGAGTTAAATGCCCACTATGAGAACCACTGGAACCATAGAAAGGCAACCTTGAAACTTGTGTATTTCCCCAATATATGGAGAGGTACGGCAACTGTTGCCGCAGCTATCCTGCTGATCCTCACTTTCATACAGACTATAAGTTCTGTCAAATCGTTTTATTGATTTTATCTGGAAAATGTAGCAGAAGTGACCAAAAAGTTTATCATAGCCACAGTACCCTTGCTTCAAGAGCCCTTGGAGAAGGAACTACAAGAAATCCATCCTGGTTGCATTGTTGCTGATATGTTGTTTCCTTGGGCTGCTGATTTTGCTGCCAAACTTGGAATTCCTAGGCTAGTACTGTTTCATGGCATTAGTAACTTTGCTGCATGTGCTGGAGAATGTGTGAGGCTTTACGAGCCACACAAGAAAGTTTCCCAACGTTTTGTTCTGCCTGATTTTCCTGGTGATATAAAGTTGACAAAGTTTCCCAAGTTTTTGTGCTGCCTGATTTTCCTGGTGAAGAAGCTGAGAGAAATAGCTAGGGAGGCTGTTGAAGAAGAAGAGCTGAGGAGGCGGCCTAAACCTTGAGTGATCTTTTTCTTGGAAAGAAATAAATCAATCGATTTCTATTTCATTGCTGTAAATTATAGGTTAAAGAAAATTTGACTAGTTAGGGATAAGGAGTAGGGTTTCTGTTATTTATGCAAAACAGTTAATGGGTTGTAAACTTCTCAATATTTTGGTCTGCATTTGTGCAAGAATCTTTACATTACACTCTCTGCTCCAAGAAATCTTTTAAAATATGTATTGTTTGAAGGTGTTACTGGCTATTGCATTCTTGAATTTATAAGGTCTGAACTATATAACAATTATGGCTTGATGGCAAACCAGGTGTCAAGATTTATAGGAATTCTTATGCAGAAAAAAAAAAGTGTCTAATGGTGTCCTAGCAATCTGCGTTTCAAAACTGGC
The DNA here is from genome assembly GCA_029228465.1 of Salix viminalis. Taxonomy (NCBI): domain Eukaryota; kingdom Viridiplantae; phylum Streptophyta; class Magnoliopsida; order Malpighiales; family Salicaceae; genus Salix; species Salix viminalis. The sequence continues at coordinate 1,016,755 of CM055442.1, forward strand.
TGCCCAGCCATGCCTTTCTCTGGCTAGCATACTGTTTGCGAATTTTTTCCTGACCCTTTTGATTCGCTTGTTTTATGTGGAGATCTCTGGGATACAGATGTTATCATGTTTAAAAAGAGTCATACCTGTAAAATGGCTCACTACTGGGTTGTCTGCGGGAAATTTGTATTTATGAATTTGCCACCACTGGGTTGCCTGCCCGCTATCAGAATATCCAGATCAGATAGCAATGGTAGCTGCTTGAAAGAAACTTCATTGCCTGCAACATTAATTACACAACAAAGATCTTTCCAAGCTCCTTAGTGAACTGGAAATGCAATTGATGTGGTTCAAACATTCACTCTCTGACCTCAACAGCTTCCCAAATTTGTCCTTCAGCAATTCCCTCTCTGCAGTTTTTCATTGGTGCGGGATTTGGCAGAATAATATAAATTATATTCTGGGACTTCACCTATCAGTTTAAGCTTTTAGGTGAGATGGTTCTTTGACATGATATCAGAACCTTGTTGACCCAGCGGTCACGAGTTCGAATCTCACTACCCCCATTCTATTTGATAAAAAACAATCAAGCACAAGGTATTATGGGCCTATACAAGTTTCTAGCCCAAGAGACTTTCACTTGAGAGGGTGTGTTAGAAAATAATATAAATCATATTCTGGGATCTCACCTATCAGCTCAAGCTTTTAGATGAGATGGTTATTTTCCAAATTATTGCGGGGAGATAATTTTGTGGGTCATTCTCTGTTCTTAGAGTTCACTAGTTTAGACAATGAACTAAGCAAGGCATAATGATATCATTCAAGGGAGGTGGCATAGATTGGCAAACCACCTGGCCCACTGCATATCTATCATTAACGCTTTATGTTGGCGATCGAGGTTAATCCCTCTGCCGGAAAGGTATTCAAGCACCTTAATTAGCAGTGCTCAGTTCCATCTTATGTTACTGACGGGGACTTTAGAGGTAATTGACTTTTTTTTTCCTCCTCGCACCCCGCCATCCCCTAGAGGGAGAGACGGTGACGACTCTTGATAATTATAATTGTAATTTTTATGACTATAAAACACCTCTCTTTTCACTGCGCGCCGCCGTCTCTCCCTCCAGGGGATGGTGGGGTGCGAAGCGGAAAAAAAACGTTGTCGCGACAAACATTATCCTCCTTCTTCATATATATATATATATATATATATTTCTTCTTTTTTAACGTGTGATTTAGCATTAATAATATAATCATTTTATTATTGGTTCCATTGTCCAAACCTAGAAATTATTGAAACGATCCTATTTTAGTAGGGTTGAAAAATCATCGCCACCATTAAAATAACATGATCATTAAAAGAGAGTAAGTCGAGACAAAAGTAGCTGTCGATGACTCGGATTTGTTGACGATACCCTCCCTCTTGTTATGGAGTAATCGATTCGTGACAAAAGTAGTTTGGGTTGGTGGGAATAATTAGTCAAAAAAAAACAGAGTGGGAAAATAGCTATAAATACAAAGAGCTCGAGCACGTGAAATTCAAAGATTTTCTCCACCAAAAAAAAACACAATGGTTGCCGTTGTTGAAAATTACGATCAAAGTAACTTTTGATTTCGAGGGTACTTGGGAATTAGGTTATCGTTGTCTTTTAAAATCATTTTTATTTTAAAAAAAATATTTATTTAAAAAAAATATTTTTGATACCAACCCTTTGAAATAATATAAAAATAATATAAAAATAATAAATATATTTTATTTAAAGCAAAAAAACTTTTTTTAGACAATACTTTTCAAAAATAGAATAAGGTCTGTTTGGGTTGGTCGGAATAATTAGTCAAAAAAAACAGAGTGAGAGAATAGTTATATGGGCTCAACCATTTCGGTTGACGACAACAAGAGACTTCGAGAGAGAGAGAGAGAGAGAGAGAGAGAGAGGACAGGGGCTCGTTGCCAGGGACTATACACAGAGACACGGTTGTCTGCTCATGTCAAGAGATTTCAAAGTAGATTTGTTGAACCGGGTTCAATAACAATATCGAATAATCTCTTTTAACTTGTATTTTGATTTTGTTAACATTTATAAAAAAATGATTTAAGTCACAGAAAATAATTTTCTGTAATTAAGGAATATATTTGAATTAGCTTTCACATTAACCATGATTAAATTCTTATAGCAAACAGTCGTAATAACAAAATTCCCATATAATTCTAAGCTGAACTCAAAAAATCAAGCAAAAAAAGTGCAAGTCTGTATGAACATCAAGATCAAAACATGAATGATCATCAAGATGAAGAAACACAAGCTAAATATACATAATAAAGTTGAAATTGATGAATTAATGGAGGCATGTAACATCCTCCTACGTACCAAAATTCTACTTTTCCTTCTTTATAAATTAGAAGATGCCATGATAGCTCAACACTTTTTCCTATCTAACATCATCTTTATCTGTCCCAATAAGATAATTAGCATACTGTTGCTTAATTTTAAAAGTATTTTTGAAAAAAAAATGATTTTTTTTTTATTTTAAATTATTTTTTTTATATTTTTAAATTATTTTTATATGCTGATATCAAAAATATTTTTTAAAAAATAAAAAAAAAAATTTATTTCAATATATGTTTTTTTTTAAAAAAATACTCTTAAAAAATTATCTTAACCAAACTTCAAATCACTAAATAAGAATGAAGGTAAGCAAAACACTAGAAATTTCCTGGCCTAATGCCTATGTTTGGGCTCATATGTGATTCAACTCTTATAAAAGTCCGCTTGTACGTTTGTGGTAGCTTTTTGACTTTTGAGCACTTATTTTCTATTTTTTTCACTTTTTTTTTCTTTTTTGGTTGTTGAAAGAAAGATGTGTTTTTTTTTCAATAATAATAATTCTTTTTTTTTTTTGTTGGACTGGAGGATACCAATCTACAAATTGTTTGATATCTATACTCTCTTTATCATTGTATTTTAAAAACGTTATTAAAAAAATTAAATTTTTATTTTATTTTTTATTTCAAATAAAATATTTTTTGTATTTTTATGTACTGATGTCAAAAATAATTTTTTTAAAAAAAAAACATCATTTTGATACATTTCTAAACAAAAAATACTTTAAAAAATAACCTCAACCGCACTTCCAAACAAGCATGTAAAGTTGATCTTTGTGGATTAGTCAAGCAATCAACTTAATCTTTTATAATCTTTTTTTTTATTCGAGGAAACTCATCCCCTAGAAAACGCATTTTATGAACCCAAGTGAGCGAGTAAAACACCGGTTGTCCCAGACTTTTGCAAGTGGTGTGTCGCGACGACGATTCTTATACGCGCTTCGCGCCCCTTCATCACCCCTTGATTCGGGGGAGACAATGGCGCGCGGTGAAATGGGGGGTTGTTTTATAGTCGTAAAAATTACGACTATAAATATCAGGAGTCGCCACCTAGTATTACGGTCACTAGGAAACCTATTGGTCTGCGCGAGTTTTGGGTAAGGGGACTTGTTGTGCAAGGAGAAGACGCATCACCCCAGTGCACCCTACCTAAGGTAAGCTGCATTGTTGTTTGATTGTTTTTTTTCTAAGTTTATTTTTTTACACTGCATTTAAAAAAAAAACATTTTTTTTTGTCTGCGGGTGTACTTTACAATGTAATTTTACACCGCAGTTACGAGTCTTTTTTTTTATCTACAGATGTACTTTATAATGTAATTTTACACCGTAGTAAAAATCTTTTTTTATCTACGGATGTAGTGTACAATGTAATTTTACACCCTGATAGATGAAACAAAAATATTTATAATTATTTTTGATATTTTGGCCAAATTCCAAAGGATAATCATAAACCGATTACGATATCCAATTTTCGTTTCAAAATATGAGAAAGATGCAACATAATTTTTACGAAAAATATGTATGGAAAAATCATGGAATTTGGCCGTATGCACAAAAACAAATACATTTTTTATATTTTTTAATTTTTTGTAATAATAATAGTAGTAAAAAAAATAAAAATACCTTTTTTTGTCAATTTGTATTTTTTATTTTATTTTTATTTTTTAATTTTTTTTTGGGCTGGGCTGTCAGCCACAGTGGGCTGACAGCCCAGCCTTAGTGGGAAATAAACACGTGAATATATCATAGTAGTCAAATCCGTTCCGGGTGCCGTTCCGGTTTTGTGATTGGAACGGAGCGTTCCGGTTTCGGTGCATTCCGGTGTGCCGTTCCGGTTTTGTACTGTTCATATTTAAATAATTATATATATGAAAAAAAATAAAATATTAATTTAACAAGTATAATTTAAATTCAAGATAAATGAAATTTAAATTATACAATACAAACATAATCTCAAAATTAGAAACATCTCTAAAATTCCAAAATATTATGAAAGTAAAATGTTCTAAAATAAAAGAAATATACATCAAACATCTTCTACATCATTAATATAAAAATAAGGATCTTGATCTTGCTGTGGAACATAAGGAAAGTCATCAGCAAAACATTCTAATAGTTGGTCATTTCCACCAAGCTCATTCTCCTCATTTACACACGGCTCTTCATCATCTAAATTTAAAGTAGAGAAAGGTGCTTCGATACTCTCCCAACTTATGTCCTCTCCATCAAGAAGATTGGGTTCTTCACAAATCCATTCATTCAAAAGATCAATGTTATCAAGGCTAATGGGATCTAAAGCATCTCTTGTTCTGCTCAAATTCCTACAAAGAATAAATATGAAAGAAATTAAAAAATTAATAGCAATGTAATAGAAAATAATTATTAATATAATAGTATTGATATTTTACCTCTGTTGAATCTTTAGATTATAGCAAACAAATACTAAATCATTTAATCTCTTGTGCTCAAGCCTATTTCGCTTTTTGGAATGGATGTGTTCAAATACACTCCAATTTCTTTCGCACCCAGTTGCACTACAGCATTGACTAAGAACTCGAATTGCAAACTTTTGAAGTTCTGGAGTAACATTGCCGAATTGCTCCCACCATGAAACTAGATAAGAAAATTTGAATAAATCAAATATTATAGATAAAAAAAAAGACATTATATTGTACAAAATAAAAGTTATTACCTAGATTTAATTTTTCTCTTTGACGAATAGCTAGGGTTGTACCAAAATCTTCAGTTGCTCTCTTATACTCCTCAATTTGGGCACTGATGTTATCTTGAGTATCACAATCAGGGAACCAATCTCATAATTGTGGTAAGCAAACCTCGAAGTTACCTCCTTTTGTTTTGAAAAAGAAGGCCTAAAAAATATTCCAGGATTAAGAAAACATCCTGCTGCATGTAATGGACTATGAAGTTGTTTATCCCATCTAGCATCAATTACCCGAATATATGGTCCATATTGAGACATTCTATTTTTCAGCCTTGTTTTGATGGCTTCTTTTGCTTTATCCATTGCCTCATATAAATATCCCATTGATGGTTTTTTCTTCACCGCTCGCTAACCTTAGAACTTCGTACTAAAGGCTCACTGACGTTGACTATATGTGCACATCTCGACCAAAAGTCTTTATCTTCTAAAACTATAGCAGCAATTTCCTTTCCAACCCGACTTTTGCCATGACTTGATTCAACCCATTTTGTGCAAGTAAACATCTGCCGAAGCTCATTCTTAAACTTCAGTAAACATTGGAGGCTTAAGAAATGGGTAGCAAACCTTGTTATGCCAGGACGACATAAATCATTTCCATTTGTGAATTCTTTCCTCATCAAAGCTAAAACCCATGCATGATTATATATAAACTTGGTTATATTTCTTGAATTTTTAATGGTTGCATCAATCATTGGAAAATATCTTGGATCACAAATATTTTCTAGCATTAAATCAATGCAATGGGCAGCACAAGGAGACCAAAAAAAGGTGCCATACCTTTGCTGCAAAGCTTTTCCCAACAGACCTTAAATGAAGCCTCATTATCACTAACAAATTGGACAATATTTTCTGGTCCAACTTCTTTGACAACTTCATCAAACATCTTCAGCAATGTCTCTTTATCTTTTCGAAGTCCTGAAGTGTCAATAGACTTCAAGAATATGGTGCCTCTCGGAGAATAAGCAAGGAAATTGACAATTGGTGCATTCCTCCTATTTCGTCCACCCGTCGACCATAATTGAACATCCATAAAGTCTCCAATCAGCCTTGATACTTAAAATGTATTCATGGACATCATGAACTACATCTTTCAAAAGTGATCCTCTTAAATCATGATAGGATGGTCCTTTAAAACCAGGTCCTATTGCTGTTACGACATCTAACATTGGCTGATAATAATATGACCTCGCACTGTGAAACGGTATATTAGCATCATACCACCATGTTGCTATGGCTTTTCTTGCATTGTGGTCCATCTCTTTAGAAGCCATTGCACTTCTAATACTAGGTTGCGAACCTGGGGTAGTTCGTGGAGCAAATAAAGACATCCTTCTTCTAGCTGTACTTGTTCCTTGCACTGTCAATCCTCTATTTGTTTGTGAACGTGAATCACCCGAATGAGGATTTGCAGCATCACCCTCTCCAACTTCTTCATCATTGGAAGCTGATTGATAAGTTCCAATATCAGTTCTAACTCTTTTCCTCTTCTCTTTCTCCGTTGTCATGTCCTCTAGCAGTTGTTTCATTTGCCATTTAACATCTGCAGGGACCTTTTTACAAGGTTCAACCTGACCTTTAATACCAGCAAGGTGATACTTCAAACGAGTAACACCACCACCATTGATCCGTTTGTTACAATGAATGCATATACTTGCATTCTTTGAACCAGCAACCACCTGTCCATGAGCCCATGCTGGATCATCTGATCTTGCTGGAGCTGAAGAAATGGAAGTCCCACCACTACATTCGTTTTCATCCATGTAATTTAATCTGTTGTAATTAATAGAAATTAATTACACAAGTTAGAAATTAATAGAAATTTTGGTTCAAGATAACATGTTGTCATATCCTCAAGGAAGAAAATTCATAATCAACGACAATCCAAGTACTATCATACATAAATGTGTTCTATACATAAATGCCCAGTTTTATAACATGTTATCCAAACAACCTTACACATATATAATTACACATGCATCCATAACTTTACTATGAATGCATGTGACAAATGAACAACATTACAGTTTCAATTCAACTGCTCTCTGGACCAAATCCACAATTTTCATCACAGGAAAGACAAGAAACAATAAGAAGACTGATGAGAAGTGGAAATCCACAGCAAACTTTACAACTACTGAATCAAGCAAGGTAGCCCTACCTGAGTGATGATCAACTATTTTCAAATATATGAAACCACAACACAACAAAACTAAATTGTTTTTAAAATGAAGGATATCAGAAAATATTGGCATCTAAATTTCCTACAAAATCATGAACGAGTCAGGCAATATAGCCATTGTTAAGCAAGTGATCAAATTTATAAACCCCTTGACCCAAAACTTAAGACAGAATGCACTAAATCAATCGCCAATTACCAAACAAAATCTAGCCAATATTCAAAACCACATTATCAAACCTAAAACACAAAAGTGAACTAAAAGTTATCCTCCTGATAGGAAGGAGGAAATGATCAATTGCATGAAAAATCGGCAAAAAAAACAAGACCACCTCAGTTCTAATGCTGAACTGAATCGGTTCAGCATTAATAGAAATTAATAGAAATCTGTTGTCATTTGTCAAAACTAAAAACAAACCCAATAATTTTACACCCACAGAAATTGATCAAACACAGCTAATAACAATCAATCAAACACAAAACCAGTTTCAACAATATCATTTATGCCCAGTTTCATGATTCATCAGTTTCAATATCATAATAAATTCAAGGATTTGGGGACTGGAATGTGTACCTTTCACTTGAAGTTGCTGCCGTGAGATGATTTGGGGAAGAAGTGAACAACCGTTGAATTGAAATTTGGGGAAGAAATGAAGATTGGTGCTGCTGTGTGGATGAAGAAGAACAGGTTCGATGTGGAAGAAATTGAGAGTTCTTCAGGTGAGAGTTACAGATTAGGTGAGGGAACAGATTAGGGTTCGAAAACTTGAGATTTCAGTTGAGATTTGGGTGGATTTTTGAGGGATTACGGATGATTTGCGCGGTTGAAGAAATGAAATTGATTTGGGAATTATGGACGGGGTTTGTTGTTCAGTGTATTTTGTAAGGCATGAAACGACGTCGTTTTGATATATACCCGGAACGGTACGCCTGGGTACTCTAACCGAAGTCGTTCCGTACGAATTGCGAACACTCCCGAATTAAAACCGGCACAAAAACGTCGCCGTTTTGTGCCGGTTTTACGCGTGGAACGGCACGTTCCGGCCGGAACGGAACGGATTTGACTACTCTGGAATATATAGCTAGGAAATTCAAAAGCTCTAGAAAGACAAACTCGAGCTTTGGAATCATGGCTCAGGATGAAAACGGTGACGGGAAACAAAATCAGCATTCAATATTTCTCGGTGCTCTTTCTGTGAACTTCTGTGTCGATGTTTAGCATCGAATTTCTTCACTATTCATTCAGTTTAACATCATGCCGTCAACGAATCATTTTACTTCTAACATAGCCGAATCTAAATAGAATAGGATGCAAAGAATAAGGAAAATAAAATTTTAAGAAAAGGGTCTCAACAACATTAATAAAAGAATAAATTTCCCACTAGTAGATGACTCAGTCATATAAGTTTGGGATTTAGGAGTTTGCTTCTCCTATGGTTTCAAGTTTGAGCCATGTGTTTACTAATATAATTACTACTGCAGATTTATATGGTCGTTAACTTTAACAGAACATGTAAGAATAGTCAAAGCACATGCAAACTGACCCAAACATCTATGAAACAAGTTAGTGCTGACTTGAGAGAGATCAGACGACCGTATCTCCGTGTATAGTACCAGACAGCGGCCTGTATATTTCAGCCTTTCTATCTCTCTTGAAAGTCTCTTGCTCTCGTCAACGGTTGAGTGAGCCCTATATATTTGCAAGGACTGATAATTAACAGTTCAAGGAAAAGAATTATGAAAAACATTATTTACTTTCATTGTTTTTTAATTAGGGAATGTATCTCAAAGGGTATTTTAATTTTAGCAAAGTAAAAACACCAATCAAAGTGCTTTTGTATTATAATGTTTAACACCAATCAAAGTGCTTTTGTATTATAATGTTTTTTAATAAAACAAAAGGGGGAAATAGCAAAAAAAAGCTAAAACATATATAAGTTTTAAAAATCAACATTTAACTTTGTTTTAAACAACTTATTTCATTTTTTCATGCATAGTGTATAAAAAATGAAAGAGAAAACTTAAAATAAATAAATAAATTAGCATGCGTGAATTAATTCACGCATATTTTAGGTTTAGCCCAGTCTTCCCAGCATGAATTAATTCACGTTTGTCTTAGGCTTCATCGTACCAGAGTGGCAGGCAACATTACTATATTTACAAATGCATGTCGGGGTGGCAGGTAACAGTTGCAGTGTAATTAATTTTGCATTGCAGTACTCTTCCAGAACAGTGGTAGAATAATTGAAATTGCAAAATGAGAAAGATGAATTTACTGTGAGCATATTGAAATTGCAAAATGAGAAAGATGAATTAAGTCTGCATCTCAGGTGTGTTTTCTGCTGCAGGTTTTATACAAGCACAGAATTATTCTTATTGGTATTTTCTACGACACTCTCAGAGAAGTGAGGCAGTGATATGTCTTTGCTTCACTGAACTATTTTCTTGCCAGTTAATTATTTGTTCATGCTATCTGTCAGCTTGAATTAACACACTCTTCTGCACATCATTGCATTGGCAACAACAAAGTAGTACTTGTTGGCTTCTTGCTGTAATGTAACAAAAAAAGGTTAAGTTATGGAACTGCTTGATGCCAAAAAAATAAATAAATCTCCGAGCATGTATAGCTTTCTGATTTCTTCCAAGTAAGATCCAAAATGAGGGTTTATCTTTATAGGAGGAACTGGGAATTATACATGCATGATTTATTGGAGTAAACAGCAACATGGGAGTTTGCAATTTGTAGGAAAATAATGATGACGTGACAATTTTCACAGTACTGATCAATTGGCATTGCAAAAGAAAAGGAATTACTAGGCATTCTATCAATAAATAACATCATAATATAACATGTAAATTAGTAGTGAAGGAAGCAGAGGTAGACGAGAGAAAGAGAAAGAAATGGAAGAACCTTGTCAGGAGGAGTGGGAGAAGAAATGAGATCGTTGGAATCAACAGCAGCAACGGCAGTCTTGAAGGAGGAGGAAATATTGGTAGTGGTGGAAAGGAGAGAGGGTGGTGGTTGTGATCCCTTGATAAAGCCAAACTGGGTGGCTGTGGATTTCCATAATTCATAGTGTGATGTCTGGAAACCTTGTTCATTGCAGCAACTGATGATCCAACTGCTAGGCTTAACATTTTCTTTCTACTCCTGCTTGCGCAACTGTTGTGGTGCTTTGGAAGCAAATCTTTGATAAAAAGGGGGTAGACCGAATAAAAAAGAAGCTAGTATCATGACAACCTTATCAAATATATTATAGTCCCCTTTGCAACTCACGGAAAGCAGCAAATTACTACTTTCCATGAAACGTGGTTTTAACCAGTAGAATAGGTGGGTCCCATGGCCAAATCTGCTTAAAATACTCATAACCAAATATGTGCAAACTACGTTCAAATGAAACGCAGTTTGCATCTCTTAACCAAACAGACACCAATTCTAAGCGATCTATTAATCTTTATTTGATTAAAATAATATTTAAAAAAAAAAGTTTATTTGTAACATTAACTCGTCAAAACCCATCTAAAAATCATTCATCTGTTGCAGATGTAGGTCGGCATTCTGACGTTGGTTCCATGCAGCCACAGGAAGGAGTATCAAGGAAAGTCTAGAAATAATAGAATCACTGTTGAAGACAGCAGCTCAATTCGAATAAAACCGGGCCGGTTTTAAAAAACATAAGCTATTATTGAAGGTGGTCTGGTATCATAGTTATCAGAGCCAGCTGGCCTGTCAGATCCGGGAATTGGACAGGTCACTATCATTCACAACAGGAATTACAACCACAACCTTAATACAGCCACTATGATACATATGTTTAGTTGTTTTTAAAAATTATTTTCATTTAAAAATATATTAAAATGATATATTTATTTAAAAAATAATTATATTTAACATCATTACACAAAATTATCTAAAAATACACAAAAAAAATAATTTAAAAAAATAAAAATTAAATATTTTTTAATTTTTTTCAAAAATATTTTTGAAATTTAGTACCAAATTGAACCTTAAAGAATCACCAAATATAAAATTTTCACAATATAAAACAAAAATCTTTCTAAAATCTTAAATATTTTTTTTAACTTTTTTTGTAAATTTAAAGCCTTATTTTTTTTTAAATCTATTTAATCAAGTCAAATCTCAAATCAAGTTTAATAAATATAGAAGCTACAATTATAAAAATCATTACTAGGAATTATCTAATTATTATTATTTTCATCATCATCTTTGCATGACAACTTACACCAATATTACCATAGCACGTTTTTATCATTTCGTTTTCATCCTATTTTGTTTTACCTATTAATTCACTAGATATTATAAAATTTATTATTTGAAAAATTCACAATGTAAATTGACCATTTTGAATGAATTCACCAACTCAATTAAATTTATTGTTAAATGTAAACATCTTAAACAATACGAGATAGTTACAATATTTCAGACATCTTATTCTCTAGTCTTAATGTAGCTAGACTTTTCAGCGAGGGCATGTGGAATCTGTCTCACACGGCTACATCAATCACTTTCCATGTGCCACGAATCATTATTGAGTTCTTAAACCAAACTTCCCTGATGGGAGACTTCTTCATGGTAGTAAGGAGGGGCGGCCGATGGAAATTGTCGTTACTGTATCATAGTTATCGGAGCCAGCTGGCCTGTCAGATTCGGGACTTGAACAGTTCAGTATCATTCACGACAGGAATTGCAGTCATCAGAAACAAGATGATGGAGATTGATCTAAATTAATCAAACAAATCGTTGATACCAATACCATATTAATTCTAATCAATCCATTAATCTTTATTTGATCAAAATAATAAATTATATTTTTTAAAATTTATTTGTAACATTAACTCGTCAAAACCCATCTAAAAACCATTCCTTTGTTGCAGATGTAGGTCGGCTTCCATGCAGCCACAGGAAGGAGTATCTAAAGGAGAAGGAAAGTCTAAAAATAATAGAATCATTGTTGAAGAGAACCGGGGCCGGTTTGCTGGTATCATAGTTATCAGAGCCAGCTGGCCTGTCAGATCCGGGACTGGACAGTTCAGTTTCATTCAGGACAGGAATTACAGCCACAACCCTAATGACTGTATGATAGTGTGGTTTAGTATTTTTTTTAAATGATTTTTGTTCAGAAATATATCAAAATATTATATTTTTTTATTTTTTTAAAATTATTTTTGACAACAACACATGAAATAATCTATAAATACAAAAAAATATTAATTTAAAATAAAAAAAAAATTCAAAAATGTTTTTGAAACGCAATACCAAACATGACCTTAAATAATCAAATATAAAAATTTCTCAATATAAAACAAATATCTTTTTAAAATCTTATTATTTATCAATATATAAATATAAAATATTTCTTAACTTTTTTTGTAAATTTAAAACCTTACATATATTTTTTTTTAAATCTATTTAATCAAATCAAATCTCAAATCAAGTTTAATAAATATAGCAACTACTATTATAAAAATCATTACTTTGTTATTAGTATGAATTATCTAATTATTATTATTGTCATCATCATTACAACTTCCACCAATATTACCATAGCACGTTTCTATCCTTTCATTTTCATCATATTTTGTTTTACCTATTAATTTGCTGGATATTATAAGATTTTTTATTTGAAAAATTCACAATGAAATTGACCATATTGAATGAATTCACCAACTCAATTAAATTTATGTTTAAATGTGGACATCTAAAACAGTACGATATAGTTACAATCTTAATCTCTAGTCTTAATGTAGCTAGACTTTTCAGCTAGGGCATGTGGAATCTGTTTCACACGGCTACATCAATTACTTTCCTTAAACCAGACTTCCCCGATCGGAGACTTCTTCATGGTAGGAAGGAGGGGCAGCCGATGGGAAATTGAGTGAATTCACCAACTCAATTAAGTTTATGTTTTTAAATGTGATCTTGCTTGAAATCCAAATCAGTGGATCTTTTTCTTTTTCAAATTATAAGAATTTGGGTGGTTAAGTGAATTGATTACACAAATAAAAATTGATAGCAGTCATCTTGAAAATTTTGATTAACGATTCTTTGTAAATCAATTCTAGATCAGGTGATTTAAATTGATTAAACTCTTTTTTACTAAAAAAATTATATTTCAAATTAAAAAATAATTTTGATCAAGAAATTGTTTTGTTAATTTATATAAGAAAAACTATAATTATTTTCTCTTATAATCTTTGATTTTAAAAAAAAATCATCATAATAATGCTAATTATTATTTTTAAATTTCGTTTCTCAAGACTCATATATATAAACTAAAGACTAAAGAAGAGAAAAAAACAAAGAAGAGAAACTAAGGGGGTGTTTGATATTGAGTTTAAAAAATGTTTTCCAAAAAAATTGATTTTTTTTTATTTTGTACTTTAAATTAATAAATAGTGCTTTTAGATCGTTTTTATGTGATTATGTCAAAAATGATTTTTAAAAAATAAAAAAAATATCATTTTGATGCATTTATGAATAAAAAATATTTTTAAAAATAACCGCAACCACACTCCCATATAGACACTAAAGATACAAGGAGAGGAGAGGAGATAACATAAAAAAACTAAGAAAATAAATTAATATATAAAGAAAAAAAAAACCCAGAAACTAGAGGGAAGAAAATTTTCCGACCCAATCTAACAAAATACAATACATACTCACGTCAGTATTGTTTAGGAGTGTGGTTAAAAATATTTTTTAAAGTGTTTTTATTTAAAAATATATCAAAATAATATATTTTTTATTTTAAAAAAAATATTTTTGATATCTACATATCAAAATGATCTCAAAACATAGAAAAAAAAATTAATTTAAAATAACAAATAAAAAGAAAATTTCTTTTTTTTTTCAAAAACAATTTTAAAACGCAATAGAACTTATACACACTTGTGTTTAGGAGTATATTTGCTTATCAAAATAATCTTAAAATACCAAAAACGATAATTTAAAATAAAAAAATTCATATTTTTTCAAAATAATTTTAAAACTCCGTGTAACTTAGTACCTATTCAGGAGAGTGATTGAAGTTGCTTTTGAAAGTGCTTTTCATTTAGAAATGTATCAAAATAATATTTTTTAATTATTATATATATAAACTAAAGACCAAAAAACAAAGAAGAGAAACTAAGGGGGTGTTTGATATTGAGTTTAAAAAATGTTTTCCAAAAAAAATGATTTTTTTTTATTTTGTACTTTAAATTAATAAATTAGTGTTTTTAGATCGTTTTTATGTGATTATGTCAAAAATGATTTTTTTTTAAAAAAAAAAATATCATTTTGATGCATTTATGAATAAAAAAATATTTTTAAAAATAATCGCAACCACACTCCCATATAGACACTAAAGATACAAGGAGAGGAGAGGAGATAACATAAAAAAACTAAGAAAATAAATTAATATATAAAGAAAAAAAAAACCCAGAAACTAGAGGGAAGAAAATTTTCCGACCCAATCTACAAAATACAATACATACTCACGTCAGTATTGTTTAGGAGTGTGGTTAAAAATATTTTTTAAAGTGTTTTTTATTTAAAAATATATCAAAATAATATATTTTTTATTTTAAAAAAAAATATTTTTGATATCTACATATCAAAATGATCTCAAAACATAGAAAAAAAATTAATTTAAAATAACAAATAAAAAGAAAATTTCTTTTTTTTTCAAAAACAATTTTAAAACACAATAGAACTTATACACACTTGTGTTTAGGAGTATATTTGCATATCAAAATAATCTTAAAATACCAAAAACGATAATTTAAAATAAAAAAAGTCATATTTTTTCAAAATAATTTTAAAACTCCGTGTAACTTAGTACCTATTCAGGAGAGTGATTGAAGTTGCTTTTGAAAGTGCTTTTCATTTAGAAATGTATCAAAATAATATTTTTTATGTTTTAAAATCAATTTTGATATCAGAACATAAAAATAATTTAAAAACATTATAAAATTTAGATTTAAAAAAAATAAATAAAAAATTAAGAAAATATTCTGAAACGCGGTGAAACACCGTATTAGTATTTATTAGCATTTAGCCACGTTCATCTTCCTCATTTTGCAATTTCAACGATTCTACCACTGTTACCTGCCACTCTGACATGTATTTGTAAATATATTAATGTCGCCTGCCACTCTGATATGATTCATGAATGCTAGCAAATTTTTATTTTAATTAGTTTAGTCATTGTCGATGAAGCCTGTGACAAACGTGAGTTAATTCATGCTTTGGAAGACTGGGCTAAACCTAAAATATGGAGTTTATTTATAATAATGCAAATTTATTTATTTATTTTAAGTTTTTCTTTTCTTTTTTTATACACTATGCATAAAAAATTAAATAAATAGTTCAAAACAAAGTTAAATGTTGTTTTACAAGTAATGAATTTCACTTCCGTCAATCTTGTTCTTCATCATCGGATCTATATACCTCAAGTTCACAAGTAATTCTCAGTTTCATTCGGTGATTTATTAATTCTGTAGACAAATTATATTTCCTTCTACATTTTCCCCCCAGAAATTATGATTCCAGCCTTAGAACTCTTAGTTGGACCTAATAATCCTGAAGATAAAAATGATAATTTTGAAGGGAATATAGACTTCATTCTCATAAATTAAGAATCTGCAATGTATGGCTTAACTGTGAATGGTATCAACAAAAGAAGATCATTTCTAGATACCTTCTGTTGAAACTTTTTCAACGAACATTGAAACTCCACACACACCAACCTATTTCTCTTAAACCCAGCTTAAGCAGCATGCATGTCGAACAGAAGCCATTTTTCTAGCTTAACTCAGCCATTTTTATAGATTCTGCAGTTAAATTGACCCTGTCTGGGTGGTGCATCCTTTAAAATAATGGCAATGGAGGCAAGCAACGTGACAGCAGATCATGCATTGTAAGTTTAGAAAGCTAATTCGCTTATTTCCCTAGCAAGGTACGTAACCATGCTAAATAATCATAAATAGACAAAACAATAAACAGGTTACAAGCACTTGAAGGAACAGAAATTTGTCAAAAGAAACCAGGCCTCCGCAGAGAATAATTCTGTAAATTAATATAAAACCTGCAGCAGAGAGCACACCTGAGATTTGCTTATTAAGATAATACACGCTGTAAATTAATATCAAATTACAGACTGTGCTAAATTGTTTCTCATGCGCAGAATGAACATAATATGCTCACAGTAAATTCATCTTTCTCATTTTGCAATTTCAATTATTCTACCACTTTCTAGAAGTGTACTGCATTGCAGTATTAATTGCACTGCAACTGTTACCTGCGCGCCATCCCGACATTAAATATATTAAAATAATATCTTTAAATTATTTTTTATATTTGCATATCAAAAAAATATTGAAATATATAAAAAATTAATTTAAAATAAAAATTTATATTTTTCAAAAATGATTTTGGAACTCCGTGTATTAATTATTTATTTTTATATTGCTTGGGAACACTGGGCTGAACCTAAAATATGCGTGAATTAATTCACACATGCTAATTTATTTATTTATTTTAAGTTACTGTTTTATTTTTTTATACGCAATGCATAAAAAATTAAATAAATTGTTTAAAACAAAGTTAAATGCTGATTTTTATCAATAGAAAATAGTATTGTTAACAATGAAAGAATGATGTTGCTGACTTAGCAACGAATCAGCCACAAAAGATGTGAAAAATTCATTGCACATATGATTCTATCAAATCTGCAACGAATAATAAGTATAATTTTTCTAAAATGTTCTTAATTTAAAAGGATTTTTTTAAAAAAAATAATATAAAAGTTATTTGAAATAGAAGATGTTAAAGTAAAACCATAAAATTAGTAAAATCCAACATATTGGCCCACATATTATCTGAATCTTAAATTGAAGGGTACACAAAACAAGCCATATTTAATGAATTCACCAACTCAATTAAATTTATGTTTTTAAATGTGGAACTTATATATATTTGGGAGTGTGTTTGACATTGTTTTAAAAATTTTATTATTTAAAAATAAATAAAAATAATTTTTTTAAATCATATTTTATATTTGCATATCAAAAAAATCTCAAAATATATAAAAAATTCAGATTTTTTCAAAAAAACTTATGGCCTGTTTGGCACTATGTTTTAAAAATATTTTTGAAAAAAAAAATAATTTATTTTGAAAATTTTAAATTATTTTCATGTGTTTTTTATTTTAAATTAATATTTTTTTTGCTGATTTTAGATATTTTTATGTGTTTATATCAAAAATAAGTTTCTAAACATAAAAAAATTCTTTTAATATATTTTTAAATAAAAATTATTTTAAAAAACAACCACAATCCTACTCCATTTTTTTTTTATCAACGTTCATATTTCTCACTTTGCAATTTCAATAATTCTACCACTGTTCTGAAATAGTACTGCAATGCAATATTAATTCTACTTCAATTGTTACCTGCCACACTGACATGCATTTGTAAGAATAATAATGTTGCCTGCCATTCTGGTATGATTCATGAATGCTAGCAAATATTTACTTTTATTTTTATTTTTATTTTTAAGTAGTTTAGTCATTGTCAATGAAGCCTATATGACAAACGTGACTTAATTCACGCATGCTAATTTATTTATTTATTTTAAGTTTTTTTTTTATACGCTATGCATAAAAAAATTAAATAATTTATTCATGCATGCTAAGTTATTTATTTATTTTTTATACGCTTATTTTTTCTAATATTTATTTATTTAGAAAAAAAGTTAGCATTACATCATTTAATGTTAATTAAAAAAATTATTTTAAATACCATGCATTGATATAAGCAATAATATAGATTGTTGATCGATCACTCCCTCTCTCCCTCTCAGATATCAATTTAAAAACAAAAACAAATAAAATTAATTAACTTAAATCTCTCTTCTTCATCTCCGAATCGATCTTCAATCACGCCTCCTCTCCTCTCCTCACACACCCTTGATCTGCTCTCTCCCCTCCCTATCAACTTTTCTCCTTAGCTAGCAATCGTTGTTTTACAAGTAATTAATTTTACTTCCCTCAATCATGTTCTTCATCATCGGATCTACCTCAAGTTCACAAGTAATTCTCAGTTTTGTTTGGTGATTTCTTAATTCTTTGTACAAATTATATTTCCTTCTAGATTTTCTAGCTACTTTTTCTCCTAACATTATGTTTATTTCTCCAGGTTTCTTTTCCTTGCAGTCTTCGTATTGAGGCTCTGTGATTCTAGCCTTAGAACTCTTAGTTGGACCTAATAATCCTGAAGATAAAAAAGATAATTTTGAAGGGAGTACGGAAGAATAGAATGCTCCCTGGAAAACTGTCACAGTTTTAACCAAACACTTTAATTTCAGTTATAAATCA
The DNA here is from genome assembly GCA_029228465.1 of Salix viminalis. Classification (NCBI taxonomy): domain Eukaryota; kingdom Viridiplantae; phylum Streptophyta; class Magnoliopsida; order Malpighiales; family Salicaceae; genus Salix; species Salix viminalis. The sequence goes on from CM055442.1 coordinate 1,035,390, forward strand.
CAATTAAAATTGTTTTTGATGATATGCTCTACTTTTTTAAATCTCAATCAGAGCAACAACTACAATATCAAACAGGCCTTCAAGAAACAGAATTCCTTGCAATGATGTGAAGAAGAGTGTGTTAATTCAAGCTGACAGATAGCATGAACAAATAACTAACTGGCAAGAAAATAGTTCAGTGAAGCAAAGACATATCACTGCCTCACTTCTCTAAGAGTGTCGTAGAAAACACCAATAAGAATAATTCTGTGCTTGTATAAAACCTGCAGCAGAAAACACACCTGAGATGCAGACTTAATTCATCTTTGTCATTTTGCAATTTCAATATGCTCACAGTAAATTCATCTTTCTCATTTTGCAATTTCAATTATTCTACCACTGTTCTGGAAGTGTACTGCAGTGCAAAATTAATTGCACTGCAACTGTTAACTGCCACCCCGACATGCATTTGTAAATACAGTAATGTTGCCTGCCACTCTGGTACGATGAAGCCTGAGACAAACGTGAATTAATTCATGCTGGGAAGACTGGGCTAAACCTAAAATATGCGTGAATTAATTCACGCATGCTAATTTATTTATTTATTTTAAGTTTTCTCTTTCATTTTTTATACACTATGCATGAAAAAATGAAATAAGTTGTTTAAAACAAAGTTAAATGTTGATTTTTAAAACTTATATATGTTTTAGCTTTTTTTTGCTATTTCCCCCTTTTGTTTTATTAAAAAACATTATAATACAAAAGCACTTTGATTGGTGTTTTTACTTTGCTAAAGTTAAAATACCCTTTGAGATACATTCCCTAATTAAAAAAAATGAAAGTAAATAATGTTTTTCATAATTCTTTTCCTTGAACTGTTAATTATCAGTCCTTGCAAATATATAGGGCTCACTCAACCGTTGACGAGAGCAAGAGACTTTTAAGAGAGATAGAAAGGCTGAAATATACTAGCCCGCTGTCAGGGACTATACACTGAGATACGGCCGTCTGATCTCTCTCAGGTCAGCACTAACTTGTTTCATAGATGTTTGGGTCAGCTTGTATGTACTTTGACTATTCTTATATGTCCTGTTAAAGTTAACGACCATATAAATTTCCAGTGATAATTATATTAGTAACCACATGACTCGAACTTGAGAAAAAACAAACTCCTAAATGCCAAACTTATATGACTGAGTCATCTACTAGTGGGAAATTTATTCTCTTATTAATGTTGTTGAGACCCTTTTCTTAAAATTTTATTTTCCTTATTCTTTGAATCCTATTCTATTTAGATTCGGCTATGTTAGAAGTAAAATGATTCGTTGACGGCATGATGTTAAACTGAATGAATAGTGAAGAAATTCGATGCTAAACATCGACACAGAAGTTCACAGAAAGAGCACCTAGGAATAATGAATGCTGATTTTGTTTCCAGTCACCGTTTTCATCCTGAGCCGTGATTCCAAAGCTCGAGTTTGTCTTTCTAGAGCTTTTGAATTTCCTAGCTATATATTCACGTGTCTATTGCAGTCAATGGAAACAAGATCAAGGAGATTGATCTAAATTAATTAAACAAATCGTTGATACCAATACCATATTAATTCTAAGCAATCCATTAATCTTTATTTGATTAAAATAATAATTTTTTTAATTTTTTTCAAAAATATTTTTGAAACTCAGTACCAAACAGAAACTTAAAGAATCACCAAATAAAAAAATTTCTCAATATAAAAGAAAAATATTTTTAAAATCTTATTATTTATCAATATATAAATATAAATTACTTCTTAACTTTTTTGTAAATTTAAAACCTTATATGTATATATATTTTAAAAAATCTATTTAATCAAGTCAAATCTCAAATCAAGTTTAATAAATATAGCAGCTACTATTACAAAAATCATTACTAGGAATTATCTAATTATTATTATTGTCATCATCATGTTTGCATGACAACTTCCACCGATATTACCATAGCACGTTTTTATCATTTCATTTTCATCCTATTTTGTTTTAACTATTAATTCACTGGATATTATAAAATTTATTATTTGAAAAATTCACAATGTAAATTGACTATATTGAATGAATTCACCAACTCAATTTAATTTATTGTTAAATGTAAACATCTTAAACAGTACGAGATAGTTATATATGTTTTAGCTTTTATTTTGCTATTTCCCCATTTTGTTTTATTAAAAAACATTATAATACAAAAACACTTTTATTGGGGTTTTTTCTTTGCTAAAACTAATACTCTATAAATTAAAAAAAAAAACTGAAAGTAAATATTGTTTTTCCTAATTCTTTCCTTGTCATGGCTTGTTAATTTACCAGTCCTTGCAAATATACATGGCTCAACCATTTTTCCTAATTCTTTCCTTGTCATGGCCTGTTAATTTACCAGTCCTTGCAAATATACATGGCTCAACCATTTAGGTTGACGAGAGCAACAGCCGTAAAGAGAGATAGAGTCAAGAAAGGGCTCGCACTGTTAGCAATGAAATAATCTTCTTGTTGATTTAGCAACGGATCAGCAACAACAGATTGTATTTAGTAATGAAAAATTCATGGAAAATGTTATTATATCAAATCTGATACAGATTGTTGATCGTTCACTCGCTCTTCCCCGCTCTAATATCAATTAAAAACAAAAACAAATAAAATCTCTCTTCTTCATCTCTATACTGGTCGTCGAATCGATCTTCAATCACACCTCCTCTCCTCTCCTCACACATCCTTGATCTGCTCTCTTCTCTCCCTATCAACTTTTCTCCTTAGCTGGCAACCGTTGTTTTACAAGTAATTAATTTCACTTCCATCAATCTTGCTCTTAATCATGGGATCTACCTCAAGTTCACAAGTAATTATCAGTTTCATTTGGTGATTTATTAATTCTTTAGACAAATTATATATCCTTCTAGATTTTCTAGAATTTCTCCCCAAAAATTATGTTTATATTTCTAGGTTTCTTTTCCTTTCCTTGCAGTCTGCGTACTGCAAAGATAACAATATAGAATCCTATGCAAATAATCCTGAAGAACTAGCCTTAGAACTCTTAGTTGGACCTAATAATCCTGAAGATAACAAAGATAATTTTGAAGGGAATACGGAAGAATAGAATGCTCCCCAACAACGGTTTGAGTCTGCTGCTGAAATTGTTGCGATATTGTGTCGATATTGTGTTGTAATTATTTCCTATTGTAAGATAATATTCTTTCCTAGTTTAGAGATATTATTCTGTTAGGGAAATAATTTGATTATAGGAATAGCGTGATTGGAGGATCTCTCCATCTCTATAAATATGTACATGTGCAGATTACGAAAAAAGGATTAATGAAAATATTCTTCTCTGATTTTCAAGTTGGTATCAGAGCCACGAAACCCTAAATCATTCTTCTTTGAATCCGTAAACCATGAGCAAGTCAGATTCTGAAACATCTGGCACCAAATCTACCCCCATCATTATTCAACACGAAGGTTCATCATTCAATGCAGGAATTGTATTGAATGAGACCAACTATGATTTGTGGTCTCAAATGTTAGAGATGCAAATTGCTGAGAAGGAGAAACTCTCCTTCATTCGTGGCACATCGCCGCCACCTAAGGAGAAAGATGAAGGCTATGAAAAGTGGTATTCAGACAATCAGAAGGTCAAAAGATGGTTGCTGATGTCTATGTCCCCGGAGATTATGAAGCGATACATTCGCTTACCTACCGCACGAGATATTTGGAAAGCTCTGTCTAAAGCCTTTTATGATGGAGCGGATGAATTACAAGTTTTTACCTTGAACCAGAGGGCTTTCTCTGCCAAACAAAATGGCAGATCGCTCTCTATATATTATGGAGAACTGACTGAAATCTTCAGTGAGTTGGATCATCGTGATAAGGTGGTCATGGTAGATGAGACAGATATTGCATCCTATCAGAAAGTGCT
>CM055442.1:1044308-1101223 GCA_029228465.1 Salix viminalis
GCTTCTTGACTCCGACTTGCTGTCTTCAATTGTAACGGTCATCCTCCAAAATTCCAAACAATTGTATCCATAATTGGAAACTTGTTGATCCCCTGTTCTGCCTCGATTTGATCCTCTTGTTCATGATCTGCACTTGCCTCCTGATTGTAGCCTGCGTTTGCCTCCTGATTTGCATCAATTGCCGGCTCTCCCAAAGAACTTGACTCCGGCAAGTTATGATGGAGGTAATTGGTAAATAGATGGGGGTGTAGACGTTGTAATTCCGCAGCTTGTAACCACACTCGACTCGAATGAGGACGATTTTTCCACTCGGACTAAAAATTTATAATAGCCCCCTCGACGTGTAGAGACGAATTGATGGTCAAGAATGGCAGCCACCTCATCACGTGGTGATGTATGTTCTGGCAATGGCATGGCTGGTTGTATATCCTGAGTTGTTGTTGGAACAAGTTCCCCTTTGAATCGCAGTAATATCTTCGATGTTGAAGACATGGCGATGTTGAACTCGGCAGGTAGTCCCACTACATAAGCATTACTCGCCCGACTTCTTAATTATCTTAAACGGACCCGCTTCTTCGTGCATGAAGCTTGGTAAAAGCGCACGGTGGGAACAGCTCTCGGTTTAAAGCTGAACAAGCACCATGTCCCCTTCCTTAAATTGGCGATCTTTACGATGTGCATTAGTCTGTCGTGGCATAAGAATTAGCACCGATTGCTAGCCTTCGCTTGCACTCTTCGTGTAGATGGCTCATGTAACTGGAAAAAATCCAAAGGTACGCTTCATCTGGGTCTAGGTGGTAATGGCAAGCGGTTGACATCTAGTGGTGTGTTCGGGCTGAACCCCATAAACCACTTCAAATGGGGCACAACTCGTTGATCCGTTGGCTGAATTATTAAAGCGAAAAATTCAGCATGTGGTAAAACCCGGATCCCAGTCGGTAGCATGATCTGTCACAAGGCAGCGTAGTAAATTTCCTAGGCTTCGATTGGTCACCTGCATGCGGCCGTCTGCGTTTGTGGATGAAACGCGCTTGAAAACTTCAATTTTGTCCCCATTTTTTGCCCATAAAGTTTTCCAGAAATAGCTGACAAATTTCACATCACGATCCGAGACAATGGATTGTGGAATTCCATGTAGTCGCACAATTTCCTTCATGAAAAGAGCTGCTGTCTTGGATGCATCGAAGGTCTTGTGGCATGGGATGAAATGGGACATTTTGGAGAAGCGATCCACTACCACCATAATGGAATCATGTTGTCGAGGAGTCCTTGGTAAGCCAAGAACAAAGTCCATACTGATGTGTTGCCATGGCTTGTCCGGAATTGGTAATGGTGTGTAGAGACCGGCCCGGTGTTTAGTTCCCTTGTTAAGGCGGGCATACTCGCACTCTTTTGTCCACTACGGTATGCACATCCTTACGCTAGCGCGTGGCCAATAAAATCGGTCGGCTACAAGAGCATACGTTTTGTCATGTCCGAAATGTCCCGCTAATCCGCCTCCATGGAGTTACGAAAATGAGGAATTCTCGGAAAGGATCCCCGGGGAATGCATAGGCGTGACTCGAAAAATAAAAACTTCGTTATGCAACATATAATCATCTTGGTTTTGAGTACCGGCAGACGTGTAATTCCTTCCATATCTTGCGAAATCCATATCTTACTGGATACTCCTCCTTTAAATGGTCAAAACCATTGGGTCATCACTGAGATGAGATTTGTAACGAGATGGGGCCTTCTACTTAGCGCATCTGCCACTTTGTTTTGTGCTCCGCCTTGTGCTTAATTAAGAACTCAAATTGTTGCACGTAATCCATCCAACGAGCATGTCTTGCATTCATTTTACTCACGGGAGTGTAGGTGTTTCAACGAATCATGATCGGTATAAAGAATAAATTCTTTATGGATTAAATATGGCCGCCAATGTTTTAAGCGTCTCGAATTAGCGCATAAAATTCCATGTCATAAACTGAATAAGCGCCGACGGCGTCTCATTGAGTTTCTCGCTGAAAAAAAAGCAATAGGATGCCCCTCTTGACTCAACACCCCTCCAATCCCCTACGTCGCGAAGCATCACACGCTACCTCAAACACCTTGGAAAAATCGGGTAGTTTGAGGGATCGGGGACTTTATCCCATCTTCTCCTTGATTAAAGTCTGAAGGCTTTGTCTGCTGCGGTGGTCCATAAGAATTTCTTCTCTTTAAGGCATTCAGTAATTGGAGCCATTATGGTGCTGAAATTTCGGATGAACCGACGATAAAATGTTGCTAGACCGTGGAAGCTCCTGACATCCAGAAAAAATTCGGAGGGGTTGGCCACGTTTGGACTGCTGTTACCTTTGCCGAATCAACTTCAACCCCCTTGCTAGAGATGATGAATCCTAGAAATCGCACACTTTCCTTCATGAATGCACATTTCTCTTTATTAACAAAAAGCTTCTCAGCCCGCAATATTGACAGCACCTGCTCAACATGATTCATGTGTTCCTTCAAATCTTGGCTGAAAATCAATATGTCATCGAAGTAAACAACCACGAATTTTCCCAAGAAAGGCTTAAGCACTTGCGTCATGACACGCATAAATGTGCTGGGGGCATTCGTCAAACCAAAAGGCATGACTAACCATTCAAACAATCCATCCTTTGTCTTGAATCGTTTGTCTTCCATTCATCACCCACTCAGTATCGAACTTGGTGATAACCACTTAGCGAGATCTAACTTAGTAAATACTGGAAGAACCATTCAATAAATCCAGCATATCATCAAAGTGGAATGGGAAATCGATACCTCACGGTAATTTTATTGATGGCGTGACTGTCCACACACATTCTCCAGTGCCCAGTCTTTCTTGGGGAGTTAGAAGTCTCTGGGGACCGCGCAAGAGCTGCAACTTTCTCGAATGAATCCTCGGTCAAGTAGCTCCCTGAATTTGACGACTAAGCTCTTCATTCCGGTTGGACTCATTCGGTAATGGGGAATATTAGGCAAAGAGGAACCGGGTACCAAATCAATGGCATGTTGTATGTCCCTCATTGGTGGTAGTTGTCGTGGCATCTCCTCTGGCATTACGTCTTGGAAATCATGTAATATTGTTGACATCTCCATGGGAATGGAGCTGTCATTTTCTGCCTTCTCCCGTGAAATCAGCATAAACACCATTTTATCTTCTTGCATGACCCGGGTGAATTGCCTCATTGTCAATACGGGCCAAGTCTCCTTTTCAGCCTTGAATTCAGATATATGCAGGGGGGGTCGGGACAAGCTTTCTGCCGTTGAATTTAAAGGAGTATGTGTTATGAAAACCATCATAAAATACCTTACGATCATAGAGCCATGGTCGTCCCAAAAGCATGTGACAAACGGTCATAGGGATAACATCGCACCAAGCTTCGTCCGCGTAATGTTTTCCCAATGAAAATTTAACCAAGCACCGTTGTTTTACCAGTACTGAACTGGTATCATTCACCCAACTAATTCGGTATGGCTGTGGGTGTTTTTCTGTTTTTAAACCCAATCTTTCGACAGCCGTTTCAGCCACCACATTCATCCCACTCCCGTTATCAATGATAACGTTTAATGCCCGATTATTGTGCTCCATCCGTGTATGAAAGATGTTTGTGCGCAACCATTCGGGATTGGCCTGAATTTCCCTTTTTTCTCCCGTCAATACTCGGTTGATTACACAACTAGGTAAGGAAGATGCACTCAAATGCTCGCCTTCACTGTCACAGTCTTCAAAAGGTTCTCCAGTTTCCGTGTCCTCTTCCTCCATTGTGAGCAGCTCCTTCTCACATATATAGGCTATTTTTTTGTCTCTCGTCGGACACACCACAGCGTAGTGTCCGTAGCCCTTACATTTAAAACATTGTGGCCCTTCGTTGGTAGTCCTCGCGAATCCCTTTGAACCTCCATTGTTATAACTTTGGACTGGATTTCGTGGTGGTGGAGTTTTCTGGAAACCATTGGCAGTCGCGACTTCTTGCCTTAATTCTGTCGTGATGCCTCTCCTTCCAAACGCATTCTTTGTTTGCCTTTCGATGCGAAGAGCTAGCTGGTATGCCTCCTCTATGTTAATCAGCGGCGAGTCCACATCTCCTTCCGTAATTCCTCTACGCAATCCAGATGCGATAACGCGTCAACGTCTGCTGTTCAGTCTCCACAATCTTCGCTGCGAAACGGTTAGTTCATGGAAACGATCGGTGAATTGATCGGCAGATCATTGGTCCTTGTCCGAGTTGTAGCATTTCCTCAAACATCATTTGTTCATAGTCGATTGGCGGATACTTCTCCTTAAGCCGCTCCTTCATCTCTTCCCAATTATTCCACGGTAGGCGTCTAGTGCGACGCAGTTTGTTCCTCCACACTTCCCCACCAGCTGCGTGCATGTCCTCGTAATTTCATTCGGACATAACGTACTTTCCTCTCCTCGAAACATCGAACCAATCAAAATAATCTTCGATTGTCGTCAACCAATCTTCAAACGCGTGAGGTTCCAATTTTCCACAAAATTCTGGAACATCAATCTTCATTCTCTTGGTCATTTCGTCCATGGGTTGATATCCTGCTCTTTGATGCATATGCACCCCTTGCATATGTTGTCTAGGTTGACGAATTCGAGGCTCGTAATCCTCATACTCCAGGTTCTCCTCCACATTTGCGCGAATATTGTCTGCATTATTCGCACGCATGTTGTCATCATTATTAGGCTCTACTCCTGCTCCATGATTTCCCCTGCGTGCAGTCCGATTGAAAGGATCATACTCGTCTCTGGCATGTCGCTCCTCCATGACATCCAATCGATGAATGACTTGCGCCAGAACAGTAGCAATCTGGTCTAATTGGTAGTGTACTGGGGGCTGGTCTGGTTCCCGGGTGTTGGGATTTGGAATGTTTGGATTCTGTTGGATTGAGGTGGATTGGTTTGGCTCTTGGTTTGTGGTTTGTGGGTTGTTTGGATTATGGCTGATGGGGCTTGGGTGTGTTGGTGTTTGGCTGTTTGGACTTTGGTTGTTTCGGTTTTGAGCAGCAGCCATTGCATAAGAAGTCCCACTTCTTGTTACTGGCATGGATGGAATTGCTCTGATACCAAATTGGTGCCGTGAGTTACAAATTAAAATCTCAATAACATGTAAATCAGGCTGGTGCAGAATCACTCTGCAAGTTGCTTGGAATCTCTCCAAAACACTGAATTTCTTCAATGGAAATTTATTGAATTCAAAAAACTGGTTATCCCTTACAATCGTTCCCCTTAAATAGATGCAACACTCACAAAGATAAAACTTAACTAAGGAAAGCGATGAAATTAGGAAACTAAATAAAATTCGGATAAATAAAAACAATCAACATTTAAAGGAAATAGATTTCTTTGTAACGGCTTCTTGACTCCAGCTTGCTGTCTTCAATTGTAACGGTCATCCTCCAAAATTCCAGCAACTGTATCCATAATTGGAAACTTGTTGATCCCCTGTTCTGCCTCGATTTGATCCTCTTGTTCATGATCTGCACTTGCCTCCTGATTGTAGCCTGCGTTTGCCTCCTGATTTGCATCACTAAGACAATCGTGAATTAATTCATGCTGGGAAGACTGGGCTAAACCTAAAATATGCGTGTATTAATTCTTGCATGCTAATTTATTTATTTATTTTACGTTTTTCTATTCTCTTTTTATACGCTATTTTCCCCTTTTGTTTTATTAAAAAACATTATACTACAAAAACACTTTGATTGGTGTTTTTACTTTGCTCAAATGAAAATACCCTTTCAGCTACATGCCCTAATTAAAATAAAATTTAAAGTAAATAATGCTTTTCCAAATTCTTTTCCTTGTTATGAATTGTTAATTACCAGTCCTTGCAACTATATATTTAGGGCTCACTCAACCATTTAGCTAGGTTGACGAAAGCAAGAGACTTAGAGAGAGAGGCTGAAATATACAGGCCCGCTGCCGGGGACTAGTCACGGAGATTACGGTCGTCTGATCTCCCTCAGGTCAGCACCAACTAGTTTCATTTTCTATTGAAATGTTTTCTTACGGTCTTTGGATTTGGCTTAAAATCTGCAGACCTTAGGTGGTTCTATGTAAGTTTATACATTCTATTCATAAAGTTTACCTTTCCCATGTAAAGCTAGGTCTAGGTGTACACGTAGTTCCATTTATTATTTGTTTCTTTTTAAAGAACCATTTTTTTTTCAAAAAGAAGAAATAAAGTAGATCGGGTCTTGTTTTTAATTAGAATTTAAGACACTAAACAGGGAGAATCGATTTTATTAAGATGTTGGGAAGATATTGTAATTAGTCGTTTCTTCTCTTTTTAAATGAGCTCGATTAAACCCGTTTTTTTTATAGCATGAAATTTGAATATAAACATGAACAAAATCTAGCTAGTTTCTATTCAGTCCAGTCCCCATATGTGCGTGTGTGATTGAGTTCCATATATATATATATATTCCTGGCAAAGGAACTTTAGAAATCTCAACTATTTACTTCATTTTTCCAAAAATTTTATTATTTTTAAATTTATCTTACAAGGACATGCAATAATTTATTTTGTTAGAAAATAATATAAATTATATTTGAATCTCATTTAAGATGTTAAATTATTACGTGAGATGACTCTTTAAATATTTTTGGTGTTTTTAGATCATTTTGATGTGCTGATGTTAAAAACAATTTTAGAAATAAAAAATATTATTTTGATAGATTTCTAACTGAAAAACACTTTCAAAAATACATTTTTTTAAATTATGTTAGTTTTAGTTTTAATTTAAAATTTATCAAATCTCATTGCATAAATTTTACATACTTACACCTATCATTAATACCTAACTCGATCATTTTTTTTTGTACCCTCAATACTTCATCATTTAATTTAGGATTCTTAATTAAATTCATAGAAGATGACTTTATAATGCTAATTTGTTCTGGTGAACAAATTAATAGCCTTTGAGTAATGCATCTAGAAGATGGAAATTGTTTAAAACAAACTTATATGTTGATTAAAACCGTTTTTTTTTATAGCATGAAATTTGAATATAAACATAAACTAAATCTAGCTAGTTTCTATTCAGTCCAGTTCCATATATGCGTGTGTGATTGAGCTCACCTCCAAGATCTTATATATATATATATATATATATATATTCCAGGCCAAAGGCACTTTAGAAACCTCGACTATTTACATCATTTCCCCAAGATCTTATTAGATCCATTTAACATAAGAACAATTGTTTAAAATCAATTATTTTGACTTGTCATTTGTCTAAATCTTTATTGAAAACTAATTAATTAATTCATATTACAAGGACATTCACCAATCTATTTGTCAGTTGTTAAAAAATAATATAAATTATATTTGAATCTTATTTAAGAGGTTAAATTGTTAGGTGAAATGATTTTTTTACATGATATCATAGTCTTATTGACCTAACGGTTATGAGTTTGAATCTTACTATTTTATTCTATTAAATAAAAAAAATAAACACAAAGTAATATGAATTTGTGCAAGATTTAAGCCCAAAATTTTTTTGCTTGAGAAAATATATTAAAAAATAATATAAACTATATTTGAGTTCCCAACTAAAAATTTAAGTTTATATATGAAACGGTTTTAGCAGCACTCTCAAACCGTTCTTGAGCATCAAATATGGAAAAGGACAAGGCAAGCACTCCACACAAGGGAAAAGATATTCATGTGGGAAGTGCTTCAGACATTGAGATGGCTATTGAGGTGAGATGACTCTCAATCATTGTATCAAAGTTTTATTGACGTAGTTATCATGAATTTGAATCTCATTATTTTTTTTATTTGATTAAAAATTAAATATAAAGTAATATGAATATGAACAAATTTCAAGCTTAAAAAATCTTTATTATATTAAAAAATAATATAAATTATGTTTGAGATATTAACTAAAAAATTAAATCTCTATATGAAATGGTTTTTTTTGACATAGACATGCATTACGTTGTTTTGGAGGGAGGAGTGAATTAGAGTGTAGAAGAGAGAGGAAAACAGAATAGGTAGAAGTTGTAAGAGATTGAGTTAAAGTGATAAAAGTTGAGTTATATGTTCCATAAAAGGGTTATTGATAGATTGTAAAACAGAGAGAGAGAGAGAGAGAGACTAAAATTTCGTTTCATATTTTGATTAAGAAAATTGAAATTCTTAAAGTTCTGAAAAATTTTGATCTTCAAAATTGAATTGTATATATGTACCTTCCATTCATTCTTGGTTTGTTTCAAACATGGAAAACGATATTGAACAGGCAAGAGCATCAAATATTGTGGAAAAGCTGGATAATGAGATGAGATCGATGTGCTTTCAACAGAGCAGTTCTGAAAAACATATATCTGAGTGTTGTATCTACAGAGTGCCCAAGCCGCTTCGTAACGTAAATTGGAAAGTCTACGCTCCAGTACTGATTTCAATAGGTCCTCTTCACCGCGGAAATAAAAGACTAGAGGCCATGGAGAAGGAGAAACGGAAATATTTCAAAAAGCTTACGGAACGGGACGGGATGGATAAGAAGAAAAAGTGTGATATTGTGATCAGCATTAAGAATCAAGAAGAGCGTCTCCGATACTGCTATTCAGAGAAATTCAAAAAAATCGAGAGCGATGATTTCGTAGAGATGATCCTGTTGGATGCTGTCTTCATCATTCAGTTTGTTTTGGAGTCAAATGGTGATAAAAATTTTGAGCCCAGGATGACATTTGACATACGAGAAGACTTGATGCTCCTTGAAAATCAGATACCACTCTTCATTATTCAGGACATATATGATCGGGTCTATCCCCGTAGACAACCTTTTCTTGATCTTGCTACGTGTTATTTTGGAAAGTACTCGTTTTTAAAAAAGGTAGAAACCAGCCCGGGTGTAAAGGGAAGCACGCATTTCACTGGTTTACTAAGAATTTTGATGTGGTGTAAAACCATCCTGGGTGTAGAGATAGAAACCAGCCCGGGTGGAGAGATAGAAACCAGCGCGGGTGTACAGAAAGAGACCAGCCCGGGTGGAGAGATAGAAACCAACGCGGGTACTGTAGAGATAGAAACCAGCGCGGGTGTAGAGATAGAAACCAGCTCGGGTGGAGAGAAAGAAACCAACCCGGGTGGAGAGATAGAAACCAGCGCGGGTGTAGAGATAGAAACCATCCTGGGTGTAGAGAAAGAAACCAGCGCGGGTGTAGAGATAGAAACCAGCCTGGGTGTAGAGGGAAGCCGGCATTTCACTGATTTACTAAGAAATTTGATGTTGAGTAGAGCCATTCCGCGAAGTTATAGTCTTGATCCTGTCAAGCTGAAATATACTGCCGTCATGCTACACAAGGCAGGAGTGAGGTTTCAGGCCACCCGGGACAAATGTTTGGTCAACATAACATTTGACAAAGGAGTGTTGAAAATACCACAAGTGGAAGTTGATCACAATTTCGAGCGTCTTGTACGAAATATCATGGCCATGGAGCAGTGTTTGTACAAGAGGGAAGCTTACATATGCAGCTACATCAAGTTGATGGACCATCTTATAGACAGTGCAGAAGACGTGGGTTTGCTAGTTGAAAACGGAATCATTGTCCGCAGGCTAGGTGACGATGCCGCAGTTTCAAAAATGATTAACCATTTGTGCGATAATATTGACACTCACACTTGTTTTGGCAATATCTCTCAAAAGTTAAATGACCACTATGATAGCACCTTCAGACGTGCGATAGCAACCTTGGTACTTGGATATTTCCCCAATATTTGGATAGGTACGGGAACTGTTGCAGCTGCTATCCTGCTCATCCTCACTTTGATACAGACTATACAACCATACTTGTAAGCTTTTATCTTTGTTTTGCAAAGTAATATCTCACTTTCACACAGGATATTTCCATTCTTGATAGCAAACTAATAATGTTGTCGCAAATTCTTGTTGGATTTTCCTAAAATTGAGTCTATACTTGTCCACTGTGTGATGTCCTCAATCATAATAATAACAATAAAAATAATAATTCAAGAAATTTATTGTTCGATGTTGTATTTATTAAGAATTAAGTTTTGCAATTTCTTTATATATAATATTTCAAATCTAATATCTCAAATTAATAATCTGGAAAAATTACTTGGCTTAATATTGTATTTATTTTTTTATTTTATTTCATTAAAATTGTATTACTTAATATTAGCATCAAACAAAAAAAAATGTCTTATTTATTTTTTATTTTTCATTCAAACCCTTATTCTTTTAATTTTTTCAATCCTTTTGAGATAGTTTTTATTTTTTGTTTGTATTTATATATTTATATTCTTAGTTATGATTTTTAATTTTTATTTTTATTTATCTTTGTATTAAATGTAGCGGACCAACACGGTTCGATTAGCTCCGCACGATGGCAAGCTTGGTACTTGGATATTTCCCCAATATTTGGAGAGGTACAACAACTCTTGCAGCTGCTATCCTTCTCATACTCACTTTGATACAATCAATCTTGTGATCTTTTATCTTAGTTTTATTACTCCTGCGTAATAATGGATTGGATTGGATTATTTTTGTCGATTTCCTCGGAAAATTGTTGTTAAATTCTGGGTTTATGTAGTTCTGAACTAATAATGTTGTCGCAAATTGTAGTTGGATTGTCCTAAAACTGAGCCTGTACCTGTGCACTGTGTGATGTCCTTTTAAAGAAAATTATTTGGCTTGGGTAGCTGTTGTTTAAATATCAATTTGCATATGAGATGTGGTGTGCAATTTGAGTATTACAAAATGTATAGATTTATTTACCTATTGTAGTCCCTACAGTAACTATGGTATGTATGTGCTGAGGTGTAATGGTTTACATATAAATGGAAAGGTTGGCTGCGGCACAACCTAATATTCATTCTTACTTTCCAATTTGGTATCAGAGCATATTAAACAATTAACCTACTTTTCTCTCAGCCGCCAACCTCATCTCTTTTGCAATGGAGCGGTAGCCAACCTCATCGCACCAATGACATCTTCTCCGCGGTCGCAGTTGCCTCCCCTACTGATCGACCCCATGACCTCCTCTACCTCACGGCCAAATATCTCCTCTGCCATGGCTAATAACCCATCTCTCTTCACCTCTCAAAACACAAATCAACTCTCTCAACTCACGCTCGATGCATACGCCATTATCTCCCTCTCTCACACTCATCAAGTTATCTCTCTCAAGTTAACAAATACCAATTACATCATTTGGCGTATGCAGATCTTTCGCCATACCTCCTAGGTCAAGGAGTGTTAGGTTTTGTGGATGGTTCTACCATATGTCCACCTTCTCATGTGTTTGCTGAAGATGGTGTTTCTCTTCAGATTAATCAACTCTTCCTTCGCTGGAAACAACAAGACCAGCTTATTCTCAGTGCACTCCTTTCCTCTCTATCCATGGAGGTTCTGCACCTCATTGTTGGCTGTCAAAGCTCATGTTCAGCTTGGCGCACACTTGAGCAAGCCCTTGCTTCCACTTCAAACTCTCGGATTATGCAGCTCCATGGGTCTCTTCAGGAGCTAAAACAAGGTGATGAATCTGTCACCCTTTTTATGCAAAAAGCCAAAGTGTTATTTGATGAACTTGCTGCTGCCGGGAGACCAATTTCACTTGCAGACTTTAATTTGTATGTATTTCGTGGCTTGAGGGGTGAATTCAAAGACTTAGTTACAAGTTTAATTACCAAGGCGAGAACCCATAGCATATCGCGAGCTCCACGACCACCTCCTCACGCATGAATTTCTCCATAAATCTTGGTGCATTTCATGCTCCTTTGCTGCCCACTCCACCGTCGTCATGGTTGCCGTAGCCTGGGCACTTTAGGGAATTGCAGGCAGCGAGGCGTTTCAATGGTGGTTGGCGTCCCAACCAATCCGGCAACAATAGGGGGACGTTTTGGGCGAGAATTATCCACGACCCTCAAAGCTCTTGGCGGGGGCACTTGGCGCAATAGGGGGCGAGAATCCCACGGCGCCAACTATGCCAAAATTTTGGCCACATGACCCCTCATTGTTCTCAATTCCAGCAGCGAAATTATGGCCAATCCACTGCCAATATGGTGCGGCGCAATCCCTCTCAAACTAGCTCTGTTGAGTGGTTTCGGGACACGGGCATAAATCGACCGCGTCACCCGATCTTGCCACTTTGACATTTGCCGAGCCAGTATTTCGGGTAATGATAATTTGCATGTTGGTGATGGTAAGGGGGCTACCTATATCTCATATTGGCCATACAAAAATACATACACCACATCGTTCTTTCGGTTTATCTAATGTACTTCATGTTCCATCAATTATGAAACCTTTGCTTTACGTTCGAGAAATTTTGTCATGATAATAATGTGTATTTTGAATTTCACACTCATGTGTTTTATGTCAAGGATCTCAACACTTTCGTGAAGTACTTCTCTCGGTCAAAGCAATGATGGTCTCTATGCCTTGACCCGGTCTTTCGTCAAGTCTTTTCCTCAAGCCTTTTTTGGTCTCCGTGCACTACGCCTCTGCGGATTTATGGCATCGTCGATTAGGTCACCCTACTTCCGCGTATTTTTCAATTGTTAGTTTGAAAAAGTAAGATTATTTGCAACACCAAACGTCTTAATTTTCAATGTCAAAGTTGTCCTTTAGGAAAATCATCGGCGTCGTCTTTAGGACCTACTGGGTCACAAAACTTTTGCTCAGCTTGAATTAATTTTTTTTAGCGATGTATGGGGTCCGCTCCCCTATTTTCTTCGATGGATATCGTTATTTTGTTATATTTGTTGATGCTTATACTAAATATGTATGGTATTACCCAGCTTGTTGCCAAATCGATGTTTACAGCGGTTTTTCATCAATTTCAAACCCTTGTTGAACGTCAATTTTCTTTAAAAATAAAATCTGTTCAAACTGATTGGGGCGGTGAATACCGAAAATTGTCCACATTTTTCCAAACCATTGGTATCCAACATCGTCCCGATTTGTCCACACACTCATGAACAAAATGAGTACCGATTGAGCGTCGTCATAGGCATATTGTAGAAACCGGTATCACTCTTTTTAGGGCAATGTAAAGCACCATTTTCGATTTTTGGAATTATGCGTTTGAGACCGCTGTTTATCTAATAAATCGAATGCCTACTCCCATTCTTGGTCTTCGCTCTCCATTTGATTGCATATTTCAAAGGTCTCCTGATTATAATTTTTTACGTACTTTTGGCTGTCTCTGTTTTCCCTTTCTGCGTCCATATAATAACCATAAATTAGACTTTCGTTCCTCTCCATGTGTCTTCTTTGGCTATAGTCCTTTGCATCTAGGTTATAGATGTTTTGACATTGAATCTCACCGCATTTATATTTCTCGTCATGTCCGCTTTCATGAACATGTGTTTCCTTTTGATAACTCTGAACAAATTGCAAAGGTTTCTCCCATCACTCCCACACCCACTCAACCTACCACTGTCACCCTTCCCATTTTGCAAAATTTTCCATCACTACCCCATAACCCACCAACCACCTCCCACCCCATACCGTTGCAAACAGCTACCTTACCACAGCCTCCACCCATTCCTTGGCCATCATCACCTGCTTGTTTATCTAACCCTTGTGATGCAGGTTCCGTTCCTCCAGTGGTTTCATCTCCTCATGGTCCTATGGCACCTTCCAGTCCAGCTCCCAGCCCCTCCTCGGCTGCCAGCTCTCCTCTTACGGCTGGTTCTTCATCATCCACTTCAGCTGGCTTGCAGCTCATGGTGGATCTATCCTCCTATAAGTTGCCACAGGCACCTTCACTGCAGCTCTCACCTCCTGCATCTCCGTCCATAGTTAGTAGACATCCTATGACTCTCTGGCCACGCCAGCCGAAGACAGCCAATCTAGTGGCTTTCGCTGCCGCCACACCAGCCTCCACCCGGGTCTTATCGTCTCCTACTTCGAAGCCCTTTGTATTTTCTGATGCTGACAGGTATGCAGTTTGGCATAATGCTATGTGTGATGAGATTGCTGCTCTGCGTTCTAATTGCACTTGGTCTCTGGTTCCATTTCATCCCTCGATGAATGTTGTTGGCAGTCGATGGGTATATCGGATCAAACGTCATTCTGATGGTAGTATTGAGCGCTATAAAGCGCGACTTGTTGCTAGAGGTTTTAGCCAGCAGGAAGGTATTGACTATGCTGAAACTTTTAGCCCAGTTATTAAGCAAGCTACTGTGCGCTTGGTTTTCTCTATTGCAGTGTCGCGGAATTGGAAGATTCATCAGCTTGATATTCATAATGCATTCCTCAATGGAGTTCTGACTGAAGAGGTTTACATGAAGCAACCTCCCGGATTTGTTGACGCTTCTCTTCCATCTCATGTGTGCAAATTGCACAAATCCTTGTATGGCTTAAAACAGGCACCGAGAGCATGGTACACTCGTCTCAGTAATTTTTTACTCTCCATTGGCTTCCGGGCATCAAAAGTTGACACCTCTCTGTTCATCTTGTCTAATGGTACTCATATCTTCTATCTCCTAGTGTATGTCGATGATATTCTACTTACAGGTAGCGACTCTGCTATGGTTCATAAGCTAATACAGCTACTAAGCTCCGAATTCAAGCTTCGTGACCTTGGGGATGTTCACTTCTTTCTGGGTATTGAGGTTCAGTCTACTGCTTTGGGGTTAATGCTGCGTCAACATAAGTATATCCTTGACATCCTCACCCGAGCTGGTATGACTTCTTGCAAACCTGTTGACACTCCGGTCTCTCCTTCGAAAGTCACCCTATTACGGATCATTCATTCTCCGATCCTACGATTTACGTCAAATAGTAGGTGCACTTCAATATCTTACCTTCACCCGATCCCGGATATTTGCTATCTTTGTTAACAAGGTTTGTCGGTTTATGCATGCTCCTCCCGATTCTCATTGGGCGTCGTTAAGCGTATTCTACGCTATCCCGAAAGGTACTGCATCTTATGGTTTTCATATCACTCGGAGTTCCTCCTTCGCTCTACATGGCTTTACAGATGCCGATTGGGCTGGTAGTGTCACTGATCGCAAGTCTACAGGAGGCTATCTTGTCTTTTTTGGACAGACTCCGATTTCTTGGAAATCTGGAAAGCAACGCACAGTCGCTTCGCTCCTCTACTGAAGCTGAATATAAAGCCCTTGCCGATGGTACCGCTGAAGTCATTTGGCTTCAATACTTGTTAACTGATCTGCAGGTACCTTCCGTTTCTGCACCTACCATTTGGTGTGATAATCTTGGTGCGACTTATCTCTCAGCGAATCCTATTTTTCATGCTCGTACTAAACATGTTGAAGTGGATTATCATTTTGTACGTGACCGAGTTCCAAGAAAGAAATTCAAATTCGGTTTGTTCCTTCATGGGATCAACTTGCCGATGTCTTTACTAAACCGCTTCCTACTGCGTCTTTTAATGCTTTTAGGTTCAAGCTTCGGGTAGATTCCCTACCCTTAGCTTGAGGGGGCATATTACAGAATGTATAGCATTGTATAGATTTATTTACCTATTGTAGTCCCTACAGTAACTATGGTATGTATGTGCTGAGGTGTAATGGTTTACATATAAATGGAAAGGTTGGCTGCGGCACAACCTAATATTCATTCTTACTTTACTAAGTGGATTTGACCATGATAATATGGAAGTTTCCTTGTTATCGTAAATTAAGGTGAGTTTATTGCCATTAATTGGAAATATTCCTTCATTATCCAACATCTCTTCACTAACATTGGATGATTTTGTGGGAGCTTTCATCCTTATGTTCTAGCCCTCAGAGAAGATAAGAGTGGCTTATGATCAATTCTCTTGTTTCTAATAAGAGTTTAAAAAATAATTTTATATTAATAAAATGTTTTTTTATACATGGCAAAATAACATATATGTCAATTATTTCCATCAAACTTTCCATTGTTGAGATATATGGAACTCTCACCGTGTCTTTCTTCTCTCTATCCGTAAAAGGGTTTTGTTTGGCGCTTAACTTGAAATGAGAACAAGATGAGAACTAGCTATATTATCTTTGTTTATATATAATTTTTCAAGCATTTTTTCAATGTATTGTTCCTATGACATATATGTAATTTTTCAATGTAGTGTGGAAAAATATGCTTTAATTTTGTGAAACAACATTGAGATTACTATATTAGTTTGGTAAAAATATATCTCAAAACAAAAATCAAAATTGATCTATATACATAAACCTTCCATTGATTCTATATTTGTTTCACTAAACCTGCAGACTGGAAAAGGATAAATTTACTGCAAGGGCTTCAAACATGATATTTATCTTTGCATTAAAGGTAGCATGCTTGGAAAAACACAGTTCACTTAGCTCCGTGCGATGGCGAGCTTGGTACTTGGATATTTCCCCAATATTTGGAGAGGTACAACAACTCTTGCAGCTGCTATCCTTCTCATCCTCACTTTGATACAAACTATAAAATCGATCTTGTGATCTCTTATCTTAGTTTTATTACTCCTGCATAATAATGGATTGGATTGGATTATTTTTGTCGATTTCCTCGGAAAATTGTTGTTAAATTCTGGGTTTATGTAGTTCTAAACTAATAATGTTGTCGCAAATTGTAGTTGGATTGTCCTAAAATTGAGTCAGTACCTGTGCACTGTGTGATGTCCTTTTAAACAAAATTATTTGGCTTGGGTAGCTGTTGTTTAAATATCAATTTGCATATGAGAAGTGGTCTGCAATTTGAGCTTTACGAACGTGATCTAAGTGGTTTTGATTCCATGATAACGGAAGTTTCCTTGTTATCGTAAATTAAGGTGAGTTTATTGCCATTAATTAGCCAACATCTTTTCACTAAAATTGGATGATTTTGTGGGAGTTTTCATCCTTATGTTCTAGCCCTCAGAGAAGATAAGAGTGGCTTATGATCAACTCTCCTGTTTCTAAAGTATTTTTGAAAAAAACTGAAAATACATTGGACTGAAAAATCTTCATCTGTTTGTTAAATTGTCTGAAGACATACTGTTCAGCATAAGTATTAACTGATAATAATAATAATAAGAGGTCAAATTCGTTGCCCAATATATCCCTGAGCTGGCGAAGAGCATCAAATGCATGGAGTATTAATGTGTGGAAACATTTTTTATGATAAGTTTTATTAATCATTGTATTCAAAGGAATTTAGTGGTAACTATTAAATACATTGTATTACCTAAAACAATTACACCTGTCAAAAAAGAGATTAAAAAATAATTTTCTATTAATAAAATGTTTTTTTATACATGGCAAAATAACATATATGTCAATTAAGATATAATTTTGGATTGGGACCCTGTATACAGATACAGTCCTCTGATCTCCGTCCTCAGATCAGCACCAACTTGTTTTGTTTCTTGAAAATTTTGGATTTGGTTTAATTAAGCTCCGCAGACATGAGGTGGTTCTATATATGCAAAAGAATTCTATCCATGAAGTTAAACGTTTCCCTATAAACAAAACATTGGATCTGGTCTCTTTATATATATATATATATATATAGGACAGAACTACCTACATATCTCAAAAAAAATGGGCCATTTTTTTATTTTTTTTAAAATAATAATCAGAGTTTTTTCCCCTGAAGTAGACATACAGCTACCGAGGTCACCATTATTTCCATCGAACTTTCCATTGTTGATATTGAATCAAACCACATGAGTGGTGATGAAGGTGAACCGGTCGACCGCTTGGAAGACAAAACTGAACCGGTCGACCGTCTGAAGAAGGATGAAGGTGAACCAGTCGACCGCTTGGAAGACAAAACTGAACCGGTCGACCGCTTGGAAACTAAAGAAACAAGAAGTCCTGGTGTTACAAGGAAAGCTCTCGCAGAAGCCTTGCTGGATTAGGAAACTAGAAGTCTAATCAAAATCAAAATACAAGTCTGTAATTATTATTTTTCCTATTCTGTTTTTATATTTAAACTCTCACTGTAAAGAGGAATACAATATACAAGATTTTATTCTTGCCTCCCTTTTCTTCATGGTATCGGAGCTGGTGCTCAATTGATTGTTCAAAAAATTCACATAAAAATTAAAGGGGTTTTCTATGGAAGACTTGCTCAAAAGTGATGGTGCTGACAGCACTCACAAACTACCTAGCGTTATGGCAGGGGAGCCAAATCCCAATCAGCGTCTAGGATCAGTTCTGTTGAACGAATATAATTATCTTCCTTGGTCAAGGGCTGTTACAATTGCTCTTGGTGGAAGATCTAAGCTTGGCTACATTAATGGCCATATTAAACCAGCTGAGCCTTCTTCAAAAGACTATGAAGCTTGGCAATGCAAAGATCAACTTGTCATGTCATGGCTGCTCAATTCCATGGAAAATCAAGTTGCAGAGATCTTTAGCTATTCTGAATCTTCCTTAGAATTATGGGAATCAGTAAAGAAGATGTATGGGAATCAAATAATGCTTCTCGCATTTTCCAGATCAAAAGGGACCTTGCGAATTTACAGCAAGATGGCAGACCTTATGTGCAATTGCTTGGAATTATGAAAGGTATGTGGAACGAATTAGCTCTTTATCGTCCCCTCACTGCTGATGCAAAGGAATTAAAAAAACGAGATGAAGAGTACAAGATTTTTCAACTGTTAGCAAGTCTTGGTGGAGACTACGAAGATCTTCGCAGTAGAATCCTTATGAATCCAGACCTACCATCACTCACCAGTGTGTGCGCAACTATCCAACGAGAAGAAGCTCGCAGAAAGGTTATGTGCTCAAATCTAAAAACTCCAGTAGCAGAATCTCGTGCCTGTGCAACAAATAGATATGACAGATCTTACAAAGGCAAAAAAACTGAGTTAAAATGCCACCACTGTCACAACGTTGGTCACTCTGTTGGAAGATGTTGGATCCTCCATCCAGAGCTAAAGCCGAACTTTGATAAAGGGAAGAAATTTTATGAGCCCAAGGCTCATATGACTGCTGCTGCAAAATTCTCTGAAGACTATGAGCCCAAGGCTAATATGACTGCTGCTGCTGCAAATTTTTCAGTCAATCCAACAGCCCTTCTCAGTGAGTTTTCTTCTTACCTTAAAGAAAAAGGTGACACGGGCTGCTCAGCATCAACTTCAGTCTCCAGTATTGAAGAACTGATTGGAAAATTTGCCAACTTCCTCACCAATTCTGCCAAAGAAAATTCAGAAGGTATTTTAACTGCATTTAAAATTGCCTTAGTTGCTAGTAGTGTACATAATTTTTGGATCATAGACTCAGGTGCCACTGATCATATCACAAATAAATTGAGTAATATATATGATTTCGAAGAAGTCTCTTCCCCAACACACATGTCTGTTGCAAATGGAAATCAAGCCTCTGTCAAAGGACAAGGAAAGGCTAATATCTTGTCTCTTAAAACTGCTTCTCTAGTCTTATATGTTCCCTCCTTTCCTTTTCACTTACTCTCCATTGGGAGAATTACTCGAACACTAAATTGCCGAGTTATAATTGATGCTCATCGAGTTATTTTTCAGGACCTCGCCACCAAGAAGACGATTGGTGAAGGTTTTTTTCTTCAAGGATTATACTACCTGTCAAGTCTTCCTCAGCATAACAAACATCCATCCGTTTTTTCCTTCTATTTCCTCTGTTTTTTCTTCTATTCGACAGGAGCATTATCTATGGCATCAACGCCTAGCTCATCCCTCAGACAATGTTCTCACAAAGCTAATGCCTCACTTGGAGATTAATAGTGTTGCATGTGATACATGTCATCTGTCAAATCCACAAGACTTCCTTTCCCGTCTTCATCATCTAGAGCTACTAAGTCCTTTGACATTGTCCACTCAGATATCTGGGGACCTGTTCTTGAGTCAATTGATGGCTACAAGTTTTTTGTTTCATTTGTAGATGACTTCTCCCGTGTTACATGGATTTATTTGTTAAAACATAAGAGTGAAGTTATGGATGTTTTTCAGAATTTTCATAACATGATCATGACTCAATTTTCTGCAAAAATTAAGACTCTTCGATCTGACAATGGCACCGAATACTTGTCCAAAAACATGACACACTATCTAGCTACTCATGGCATTTTACATCAGTTAAGCTGTGTTGGAACACCCCAACAAAATGGGATAGCTGAACGAAAAAATAGAGACCTCTTGGAAAAAACAAGATCCTTAATGATACAAATGCATGTTCCTAAAAAGTTTTGGTCTCATGGGGTTTTATCTGCTGCTTATCTAATTAATCGGCTACCTAGCTGAATTTTATCTTTTCTGTCACCTCTTGAAGTTTTGCAGCAGAAAAAACCTGATTTGTCTCACTTACGAGTGTTCGGGTGCATATGTTTTGTGCATCTTCAAGCACAACATAGAGACAAACTTGATCCAAGGGCTGCTAAATGTGTCTTCCTGGGATACTCTTCAACAAAGAAGGGATATAAATGCTATCATCCTCCATCTAGAAGATTATTTATATCGAGAGATGTTAAATTTGAAGAAAGCTGCCCATATTTCTCTCCTGATCATCATCATGAATTGACAGAGTTATTTCCCCTGCCAAGTCCAGCTCCTCTCGACATGATTTCTCCTCCAAGCATATTACCTACTGTTGCAGCTCCTGACATCCTCTCTTCTCCTGCTGCGAGCTCTCCTGTTCCTCTAGACAGACCTACTACTGAAGCTAATGTGGATTCTGATCTTGCACACGCAGCAGAGAATGATCAAGGCCCCTATGATATATCTTCCAATGAGAGGCCAGTCACCAGCATTAATATGAATTCTGAGGTGGAAACATCTGCCACTTATCCTGATATGAATACTGAGGTGGAAGCATCACAGCCACGACGAAATCCACACAGAAAATCGTGTTCCCCCAACACGGTTACAGGACTTTATTACTTATGCAGCAAAGCATCCCATCTCTAACTATCTTACATATCAAAAATTGTCCAATTCACATGCTGCCTTTCTTAATTCTATATCCAGTGTGCATGAACCCCGTAATTTTTAGGAAGCAAATTCACAGGAAGAATGGAGACAGGCTATGAATGAAGAGTTGCAGGCCCTTGATCAAAATAAAACCTGGAGTATAGTTAAACTTCCCAAGGATAAGCATGCAGTGGGAAGTCGCTGGGTATACAAGACCAAATTCAAATCTGACAGCACAATTGAAAGATATAAAGCACGCCTTGTAGCTCAGGGATATACTCAGACTTTTGGGGTGGACTACAAAGAAACCTTCACACCCGTCGCAAAAATGAACACAATTCGTGTTTTGCTCTCGGTGGCTGTTAATAACGGGTGGATGATGTGTCAAATGGACATCAAAAATGCATTCCTACATGGAAATCTTGAAGAAGAAGTTTACATGAGATTGCCTCCTAGTCATCCTCAAAGTTCAGATTCTAGCCTAGCCTATCGTCTTCACAAATCCATTTACGGGTTAAAGCAATCTCCTCGTGCGTGGCATGCAGAATTAAGTGCTGTTCTTGAAAAAATTGGATTCACTCGAAGTAATGCGGACTCCAGTTTATTTATGCATCTTCTACCAGAGATCAAACTCATGGTCCTTATATATGTTGATGACCTCATTATTGTGGGAAATGATGGCACATCAATTGCTCGCCTCAAAACTACTCTGCAACAACACTTTCCCATTACTGATCTCGGTAACTTAAAATATTTCCTTGGGATCGAGATGGCTTCTTCACACAAAGGGTTGTTTCTCAATCAACGCAAGTATATTCTCGACTTGCTTAAAGACACGGAAATGATGGATGCTAAACCTGCGCCTACCCCATTGGGACGATGAAATTGAAGCTTGACACCACCCGGTGAACCTCTCAGGGTCTATTACTTACTATCGGCACCTTGTGGGCCGATTGATATATTTGGCGATAACTTCGACCCGATATTACCTACAGCGGTAAGCCTTGTTAGCCAATTTATGCATGCTCTCTGAGTTTTCCACTTAAATCTCGTCAAAAGAATTATGCGCTATCTAAAAGGCTCAGCTGGTCGAGGTATAGTGATGACTAATAATGGTCATACTCAAATCACTGGTTACAGTGATTCTGATTGGGCTGGTAATGCTCTAGATCGCAAATCAACAACTGGGTTCTGCGTTTTTGTTGGTGGAAATTTGATCTCCTGGCGTAGCAAAAAACAACACGTTGTTGCACGATCTAGTGCTGAAGCCGAGTACCGTGCCATGGCATCAGCTACGTGCGAATTAATTTGGCTTAAAAGCCTGCTTCTTGATATGGGAATTACCAGTAAAACTCCAATGACGTTGTTTTGCGACAATCAAGCAGCCATGCATATTGCAGCCAATCCTGTGTTTCATGAAAGAACAAAACACATTGAGGTTGGTCGCCACTTTATTCGATCAACAAGTTCGTGGCGAGATAATTAAACCTTCCTATATTCGCGAGTCATGATCAACTAAGCGGATATATTTACCAAGGTTCTGCCGTCGGTTCAATTTCAACAATTACTATCCAAGCTTGGATCAATTGATCCCCTTGATCCCGCTTGAGGGGGAGTATTGAATCAAACCACATGAGTGGTGATGAAGGTGAACCGGTCGACCGCTTGGAAGACAAAACTGAACGGTCGACCGTCTGAAGAAGGATGAAGGTGAACTAGTCGACCGCTTGGAAGACAAAAGCCGAGCCCGATCGGCCAGCTTGGAAACTAAAGAAACAAGAAGTCCTGGTGTTACAAGGAAAGCTCTCGCAGAAGCCTTGCTGGATTAAGAAACTAGAAGTCTAATCAAAATCAAAATACAAGTCTGTAATTATTATTTTTCCTATTCTGTTTTTATATTTAAACTCTCACTGTAAAGAGGAATACAATATACAAGATTTTATTCTTGCCTCCCTTTTCTTCAGTTGAGCTATATGGAACTCTCACCATGTCTTTCTTCTCTTTATCCGTGAGAGGGTTTTGTTTGGCGCTTAACTTGAAATGAGAAGCAAGATGAGAACTAACTATATTATCCGTGAAAGGTGATGGCCAAGCATGCCGCTGCCATGGCTTCGGCAGTGTTCTCTTTTTTTCTTTTCTTTTTTTTTCTTTTTATATAAAATACACTGAAAAAATGAGTTATTACAAAAAGAGATTTTCGATGGGAAAAACGATGTTTTTTTTATCGTCAATTTTGGCTCCTGATTTCCCCCAAAAAGTTTCGTCAACGAAAATTTCTGATCTTCTCAATTTAAACCAGATTAGGCTTTCAAACTTAATTTCTCATCAATTAAACCCATAATAAAATTAATTTGACCAATTTGAAGTATAATTAAGCCCTTGCACTTAATTAAATCCTTCAATTGGGCTCTCATTTAATTCTGAAGCATAATTACACTTTAAATTGGCCAACAATTAATTCAAATTGGCCTATAAAAATATAATTATGTCTTTCGACTTAACTTTTACGCAGATTTATCTAGTAATAAATTACTTTAGCCTTGAATCTGCATTTTCCTTCATTTCTGGGTAAAAAGAGGTACTGATAGGGACTTTTCGAGCGATCCAAAATTTCCACCTTGATTTTTCTGCCAACACCAGCCCCTTTTATTTTATTTTTGTTATATTTTGGTATATTTTGGGGAATAACCCAAAAATTGGGTTATAACAGAGAGTACCTGTTGCAAGAAAGTGTGCTGATAATCTAGAATTAATGAACTCACCTCCTCTGTCAAAATGGAAGATTTTTATCTTCTTATTGAACTGTCTGTCAACATATTTTTCAAATGCTTGATAGGCAGTAAAGAATTCTGATTTGTGTCTTAATGGTATAAGCCAAATATACTTTGAAAAATCATCAACTAAGCATGCATAGAATTTAAATTTTTCAAGTGATAAAACTGGAGCAGGCCCCCACAAATCGCAATGTATTTTATCAAAAATGTCTAAACTTGAATGTTCTGAAGAAGAAAAAGGCAGTTTGCTTAATTTTCCTAATTGACAACTATCACATAGCTGTGTTGTCTTTGAAGAGCCTGTCGCACCCCAAAAAAAAATGTAAGTGCGGCGTCGTGACGACTCTTCCTCGTGAGCGGAGGATTAAATATCGGGGGGGTTCTCTATTTGAAAAAAGGGGAGTCGCCACCTAGTATTAATGGTTACTAGGAAACCTAAAACTGGTCTTTCAGAGATTCTAGGGTAAGGGGCTGGTTGCGTAAAGGGAAGGTTTTAGCACCCCTAGTACGCCCTACCTAAGGTAAGCTGCTTGACGTTTTGGTTTGCTTATGATTTGCTATGACTTTGAAAAAAAACATATGTTAAAATAAATGGCAGATGGGATATCATTCCCGCCGCGTATTTTGGATATCAACCCTTTTTGGATTTATTTATCCAAATACCGACAGTGAATAATAGCATATCATTCCCGCCGAATATTTTGGATATTAACCCCTTAGGATTTATTTACCCAAATACCGATGGTGAATAATAGCATATCATTCCCGCCGAATATTTTGGATATTAACTCCTTAGGATTTATTTACCCAAATACCGATGGTGAATAATAGCATATCATTCCCGCCGAATATTTTGGATATTAACCCCTTAGGATTTATTTATCCAAATACCGATGGTGAATAATAAACTCCCAAAAAAAAGATTTTTATATTTTTTTGAATATTGGCCAATACCCTTTGGATTTTACAAACATGTTGTAAAATCTCAAAATGCAAGAAATGACTTTTTTTCTCTTTGCGAAATCCATGCTAAAACTCATTTTCTCTTCAAAACTCAAGATAATATATATTTTTGAAACAAAAGAACGATTTTTAAAATATGCTAGTGTATTGGCCGTATGCAAGAAAACAAAACATTTTTTTTTTAATAAAAATATTTTTGGAAAATTTGTATTTTTATTTTTTCTTTATTTTATCTTTTTCGGTGGGCTGGCTGTCAGCCCACCTAAATCAGGCTGGGCTGACAGCCCAGCCCACCTATCTCCCCGGCTGGGCTGCTAGCCCAGGTGGCAGGCAGCCCAGACCCATCTGGGCTGGGCTTCAGCCCAGACGCTGGGTCGTCTCCAGGGCCAGGCCTGGCGCAAGGCCCGCTGTCAAGCCCACGCGGGGAGTGAATTAATTCACTCCCCGCATGCAAAATTTGCAGAGACGATGAACAGTAGCAAGGAAGATTTTCGAGTATGGAGAATGGAATACCTGTTTATACCGTTGGGTAGAGGAGATCGTGGTGATTCTTCTGGTCGTTGAGGCGTCGGAGATGGTGGCCTGAGTTCGCCGGACGGAGCCTCTGAAAGCTGCGGGCTGGTGGCGTCTGCGTCGGGATGCTCTGTTTTTTTCAACAGAGAAGGTGGATGAGCTGCTGGGGATTTATGGAAGAGACGATGGTGTGCCTAGGTGGTGCTGAGGCTGGTCGACGGTGATGGTGGTTGGCTGGCCGAGAGGGAGAGAGAGAGAGCGTTTCGGGTCTGTGTATTTTAGAGAGAGAGAGAGGCAGAGTAAAACGAGGGGAAATGCTGAGGAGAGAAGGAAGAATTAACTCAAAATTTTTATCTCAATGGCTCTTTTTTTCTCTCTATTTGTCTCCGTCCTTAACAATGTGTTTCTCACGTAAATCCCTCCTCTGTTTTCTCTCCTTTTTTTTTTCTCCTCAACGTATACTGCTATTTATAGCAGTGCAGACCAAAACCGAGTAAGGTAAATAGAGGAAAATCTGGAAGAGATGCTGATGGAGATATATTTTTTGTGGAAAATCACGATAGATTAGGAAGAAATTTGAAAGCTCGGTCATGCATGCAGTGTCGCGGAAAAGCTAGCAGATTGATAAAATCAACGGAGAATTAAGAAGGAAATCACGCTGGAGATAATTTTGGGAAGAAGATCGCGATTTACATAGGAAGAATTTGAAATCAAGATGATCTGCCTTGCTATGATGGAGATGAATCGGGCAATAAAATCAACATTGATGGGAATAAATTTGAGTTGATCTGCTTTGATCAACGTGATTTTAAATAAAATGCAACATGCCGGAACAGTGCATGTTTCCTTTCATGCAGATTTCAAAAAAAATCAAAAGAAGGAAAAAATATGATCTGGTCCTTTAAAAATTCTCTAAATGCACCAAATTTGATTTAAACTTTTTATGCAATTAAATCCCATCAAAAATTCAATCTCAACCTTGGCTTTGCGCGACTTTCTAAACTGGTCCTCGGCTCCTGATTTTCGCGATTTAACCCTCAATCGGCCATTAAACTTCAAATTGCCCGATTTCGCCCTTGAACCCAAAATCTATTTTTGAAATACTTTTCTTTTCGAAAAATAAAGAGTCAAAAATTGGGTAGCAACAGATGCCCCCTCTTTACAATGCTTACGACTAAAGTCTTGTAAGACTTTAAATAGTAAGCGTTGTAAAGAAAAATAGAATGAAGGATATGGGTCTCGTTTTTCTGGGTGACCTACCCAAGCTAGATATGAAGGGTCTCATTTTTCTGGGTGACCGACCCGGTTAGTGGTTAGCAAGGTCTCATTTTTCTGGGTGACCGACCCGGTTAGCATGGCCTCATTTGATGGGTGACCGACCCGGTTAGCATGGCCTCATTCGATGGGTGACCGACCCGGTTAGCATGGCCTCATTCGATGGGTGACCGACCCGGTTAGCATGGCCTCATTCGATGGGTGACCGACCCGGTTAGCATGGCCTCATTCGATGGGTGACCGACCCGGTTAGCATGGCCTCATTCGATGGGTGACCGACCCGGATAGCATGGCCTCATTTGATGGGTGACCGACCCGTGGTCTCATTTTTCTGGGTGACCGACCCGTGGTCTCATTTTTCTGGGTGACCGACCCGGCTAGCATGGCCTCATTTGATGGGTGACCGACCCGTGGTCTCATTTTTCTGGGTGACCGACCCGGTTAGTGGTTAGCAAGGTCTCATTTTTCTCGGGTGACCCAGACCCGGGTTAGCATGGCCTCATTGGATGGGTGACCGAGCCCGGTTAGCATGGCCTCATTCGATGGGTGACCGACCCGGTTAGCATGGCCTCATTCGATGGGTGACCGACCCGGTTAGCATGGCCTCATTCGATGGGTGACCGACCCGGTTAGCATGGCCTCATTCGATGGGTGACCGACCCGGTTAGCATGGCCTCATTCGATGGGTGACCGACCCGGATAGCATGGCCTCATTTGATGGGTGACCGACCCGCGTGGTCTCATTTTTTCACGGGTGACCCAATCCCGGCTAGCATGGCCTCATTTGATGGGTGACCGACCCGTGGTCTCATTTTTCTGGGTGACCGACCCGGTTAGTGGTTAGCAAGGTCTCATTTTTCTGGGTGACCGACCCGGTTAGCATGGCCTCATTGGATGGGTGACCGACCCGGTTAGCATGGCCTCATTCGATGGGTGACCGACCCGGTTAGCATGGCCTCATTCGATGGGTGACCGACCCGGTTAGCATGGCCTCATTCGATGGGTGACCGACCGGTTAGCATGGCCTCATTCGATGGGTGACCCAAGCCGGTTAGCATGGCCTCATTCGATGGGTGACCGATCCCGGATAGCATGGCCTCATTTGATGGGTGACCGACCCGTGGTCTCATTTTTCTGGGTGACCGACCCGGCTAGCATGGCCTCATTTGATGGGTGACCGACCCGTGGTCTCATTTTTTTCCGGGTGACCCAGGCCGCTAGCATGGTCTCATTTGATGGGTGACCGACCCGTGGTCTCATTTTTCTGGGTGACCGACCCGGCTCGAGCAACATCGATCTTCCATTCATCATTGATCTTCAATTCATCTTCCGTGATTTTGCTGACCTGAGATTTTGCTTCTCCATATTTTCCAAAACTCGAAATCACATCAGCTTTCGCCACACCTTTCCTGTCAGGTTAGTGTTATGACAATAAAATGCATGCTTTTGTTACTTCTTTAGAAACATAGGCCCTTTTCTCTGATGCTCCATTATCAACAGGATGCCTTTGCCTAATCTCCAAAGCTTTGCAGGCTTCTCTGATTGGATGGCTCATTCAACCACTCAAACGCAAGCGCCTTGCTTATTATGGGCTATCTGCGATGATCTTTGCTTTTATCCAAATCTGACCATGCCCCCAAGTGTGGGGTTGCTTGATTTTCCATTTAGCGCAGAGTTCTATCATTAATCTTCCATTGAAGTTCTGAGCATTATCAGTTATGATCTTTTCTGGTGGTCCATATCGACATATCAAATCTCCTTCAACAAATTTCTTCAACACCTTTTGCGTTACATGAGCAAATGACCCAACTTCTACCCATCTTGTGAAGTAGTCGATAGCCACGAGAATAAACCTATGACCATGGCTTTTGGTTGATAGGCCCAATCACATCCATTCCCCACAATGTAAAAATCCACGGAGATATCAAGTTGAACATAAGAGCTGGAGGGGCATTGATTTTTGTCACCACGGACTTGACACTAATGACACTTGCGGACATAGTCGATGCAATCCTTCTCTAATGTCATCCAGAAATAACCATTTCTTTGCATTTTTCTAACCATCACGCTTATTAGTATGAGTTGAGCGAATCCTTTCATGGACTTCTCGTAACGCGTTTCTGGCTTCAACTCCATCTAAGCATCTCAGCAAAGTACCATCAGATGACCTCTTATACAAAAACCTCCCCATCAAGGTAAAAATCCATCGTTAACCTCCTCAAGGTTTTCTTCTCTTTTTGGATGCCCCCAGGGGATAAGCTTGGTTTTGGATGAAATTCTTGATATCGTAGTACCAAGGGTTTCCATCTATTTCTCCTTCAACTGAGCAGCAACGAGCTGGTCTATCTTCTGATATCAATGTGTATCGGCTATAAGTTTTGTCCAAAGTCTACTCTAGCCATAGAAGCTAGTGTGGCCAAAGCATCAACAAACTGATTCCCTTCCCTTCCTCGATGGGTGAACTCTATTTCCTCTAATTCTCCAGCTAGCTTAGACAGGATTTCTTAGTAAGGTATTTCTTTTCTTTGGTTTGTCATTCTCCTTTTTCTTGACAAATAGCATTGAGTCTCCATACGCATCTATTTTTTATGCTCAAATCCCAATGCAGCTTCTAAACCAAGAATACAGGCCTCAAACTCAGCAGGGTTTTGGTCACTCGGATCAAGGTCCACCCGAGAGGCACCGTGGTCTAGATTTTCTAGACAAAACTTGCCTGCAATTTAATAATTGGCAAGCACATGCAGTGTTGAACCAAAAATCGATCTTATCCACAATGATCAGCCACACTAGTAGCATTTCTGTATTTTCAAGACCAATGCTGTATTGCCTTGGGGGTCTATAACAAATAATCACCACACGTAAACCAAACTTATCCAATCCATGGTTTACCTTGATATTCAAGATCAAACCGGCCTTCTTTCCATAAACTTTCAGGGATGATAAAATAGGCTCCGCTAAAATCTCAAAACAGAATCCTACTTCATACCATGCTGGGATCAAACAAATTTTCATTTTTACTGTGGTGCGGATGGATCTGATTTTGCAATAAACCTTTTTGAGGCTACCGCAGACCTTTTCTTGTCTTGGGAGGTCTAATTCCACCACTTGCAACAGAGGTTGGAGGGGGCCTTTTGGAAGACATAGATTTCGTTGATGGTTCTGACTTCTTGGAGGAAATGAGCGATGAGTTTAGAATGGCCTCAACAGCTTCATGTTGTTGTAATCATATCTAAACAAGCACCTACAAGATTAGGATCTTTACCATCATTGACCTCCTTGCTTGTGAGGCTGCCTTCATCTGAGGATGTAGAACTCTCCAAATTCTTCTGACTTCTCTTACCTTCAATAGATTTCTTTGTTCCTCTGCTCAATTTCAGATTTTTGTGGCCATCACCTAGTTCATGTTCAGAACGCTCCCTAGAACTCTCTGAATTTGCACATTTATCTTTCTTCTTACCGGAGTCAAATTTCTTCTCGCTTCTTTCTCTTCCCTTGCTTTCACCACCGAGAATAGATTCCCTGGAATTACAGACTTGACATCCATTTTCCTTGGAAGATCATGTTCCTCTCTTGCTTTTCTTTTGCTACTTTGGATATAAAAATCATTACCGTCTCCCGCAACAGTACTACGGCATCGGGTCACAGAACGAATAGAGTTTTTTTATCTCTGTGCACTTTCTGCTCATTTTGTTTGCCTAGTTTGCCATTGCTTCTAGAATTTTCAGCATGCCTAGACAGTCTTGAATGATTATTAATACTTTCTCTCTTGCGAGCATCCCTAGGAGCTGTTTCAAGCAAGGATTCATATGGTTGTTTCGCTGAGATGGCCAGATTCCTCTCTTTAGCATCCTTTACTAGAGTCGCCCGGTTCGTTCGTCTCGCAAGGTCCTCGCGATTACCCTAAAAATCCAAAGCAAGAGCTTGGCTCTTGTCAGGGCAACATTCATCCGTCTTACATCAGCGACAAACCCAATACCGTTGGAGCTCAATCCATTCATAGATGAACTTAAATCAGCTGCTCTAACAGTGGAAAGTATCAGTATATCAACCTCTCGACCCCGAAAGCCATCAACAGTATTGAACTCCATATCAGCAACAACAGATGATCCAAATGCACTAGAGAAACGAGAGCGCAGAAGTGAGAGCTGACACTTATATGGAGTTATGATGCCAATTCTACCACCAACAAAACTCAGGATGAGTACCTCCTTTTGAAAAATCAGTAGCAGCTCAACTGCAGCTTCAGCCTCACGTTCATTATAAGAGCTGATGCACCGGAATTTTTTTACCGCGAAGCTCCTGGCCGTCTGTAATGTCATAGAATAAATAAGGGCCAAGAACCCCAATCTCATGAAATGATGCTGATTTGTTTTGACATTTGCTCTCCGTTCATCAACTTGCTATCGTAAAAGTGCAAGGAGGAAAACTAGCAAATTTCTGGGTGCATCCTATAAGCACGTAATGGAGATCATCTTTTCTTCAATTTATGATGGTTCAATTTGTTCGCTGCATTGGATGTTCTTGTTGTACTTCACCTCATGAACCAAAAACAAAATGCACGATCTTCTCGCTTGAGATCTGTGATTGCGCCATGGTCAATGGCTGGGACTTTCACGATTTCCATTTCCACTATCTTCTCGCTCATCAACCACTTTACAGTCTTTGCCTGCAGCTGCTGCTATCGCCTCTACACGTTTGTCATCTTGCTCAAATAATTCTGCAGACTCTTTTGTATTGGAGTAACTGACGGTTTCAATAGATGCTTTGCACTGTTCCCCAACAGATTGCAGAAATAGCTGCTGCTTACTTTCTTCAACATTTCCAACTTCTTTGAATGCCTTTTCTGATCCACAGTTATAATCCATTCTGCATGCTTAACATAATATCTAAGGCATTCTCACTAGTTGTCGGGTAAGATCTATTCGCGACTTCAGCATTGTCAGGTAGCTTTTCATTTCCACCACGGTGAAAAGATCTATTCTCAGCTTTAGCATTATCAGATATATTTCCATTACCTCCATCATGATCAAGTACACACTTGATAATCCCATCAGCCTCAGAATTCATCGAAGGCAAACTATTTTCCGTATTCACTAGAAATTGGACCAACATCCTGTAATGCTTCTTTGTTGTCTCCATTAGCTTTGCTGGGGGTCACCACACAGTTTGCCACCTTCTCATTTCCTTCACAATCTGAACAGCCTTGAAAACCAGTATTATTTTCTTCAAGGTCAATACGAAGTGTTATATCTGGTAACTCAACATTCTGAGTCATCCTACTTGCATTATCCTGACTTCCGATATTAACATTGCCAGACGATCCATTACCACTGAATTTTGGCCTGATCAACTTTCTTCTTTTATGCTGCTGACCTGATAAGCCAATGTTTTCTGTACTCCCTGTATTGGCAGCACTCACAATTTTCTGTGCTTTTCTACGACGCTTGAAATCTATAAAAGGTATCACTTCAGGTATTTGGAGATCATCCCTTGCCAGCTGAAATATCATTCATGATAATCCCCTTTGAGACCTTCGGCAATTGACCCATTAATAAGTGGGAGTTCTTGTTCTATTTCTTATCCTTGAAATTTGTAACCTCATCTTGCCTTTTCATCTGCGGCTTAATTTTTTTTCTTCACCTATTGCCAGGCCTGGGGACATCTGGGTCATAAGGAATATTGGATGCACCAACTCCATCTCCATAAGATGTTGAATATAAAGCATTAGACCTGGGCAATCTATCACCATCCAATGCAGAAAAAGAAAGCTCAGAATTATGTGACTCCATCAAGTGACGTGCAGCAGGAGATGGTCGAACAGAAACCCTGCTGTACACAAGCATATATGCACCCTGAGAAAGCACCTCGTCTAATTCAAACTAGAAACCTTGCTATCATCAATTCTGTGCTAGTTTCCATGGAAATCCTTGGTGTAACAGATGTAATGTCCAAAAAATGATGCATTTAGCATATCCACATGGACAACAACTGCATAAAGCTTGTATACATCGGTGCCATCTCCTCTTTCACTCATGTAGGGGTTCAGATCTAACATCTCAGGAAAAGTTACCCTTTTGTTAAGTTTACCATACCTCCCACTCTGGAATCTCTTTAAAGTGATTGTAAGAACATTTGGAGCTCGTTGAATGGTAAGACGCTTCCATGCTTTAACATAGTCAGTGCACCTGTCACATTTGTACATATTTTCTCCATGAAGCCACTCTTTGTCTGTGAATTGATCAAGGCATTCCTCCAAGGATGCAGCATCACCATGAATCTCAACAGTTAAATCCATCATGTTCTCAAACTGATTCGAAATCTTATTGCATTTTGCACAAATCACCTGAGATTGGAGGCGACCCCCAAATATGTGTTGAATTTATTGTAGTCTCTTGAGATGCAGGTTCAACAGCCTTTTCCCCACCAAATTCATCAAGGCATACTGATTGCATAGTATCAATAGCAAACCTCATGACCTCATGAGCATCCTCCTGTCTTCCATAGCCAAGATTACCACCAATATTACGTAACCGAGAAAAAATATTTATCGGTGAAAAGGGAAGCGTGCTTTGGCTTGCTCTTTCAACATGGGATTGAAATACACAAAGAAAACACCAATCATTACGTCTACATTCTGTTTGATGTCCTTTATTCAACAAATATGCAACAAGTGGCCTTGTGTATGTGAGGCATTGTAGAACCACGTTGGCAAAACAACTGTTTCCACAACTTAAGAGCCCACAGGGAGAAAATCCGGGCTTGTCTGAGTTGAAAAGTTTAATGAACTCTTCATACGGGCAAAGAACCTTTCGTGGCTTCTTTATAGGCTTAGAGTTAGAAACTCCACAGGCAGGAGCAAGTGCAATGCTAGAAAAGCTTTTACTCCCACCACCTGAAGGTTTAAAACCAAAGTTTGATCTTGCTGTTTGTGAGGAATTTAATTTGAACTCCTTGCATTTCAACTTGTGGCCAGCCTTCCAATGTGCTTCTTGGCATCCTGTGAGCAATATCTCACGGATTTACAACGAGAACACTTTTTAGTCCCAAAAACTGCCACAATTGCCACAAAGACAAGAGTCCTCTTCAACTTCCATATCTTGATTAATAATACTTGGATCAATAGCAGTGTGGTTACTCTCAGCAGCTTCGAAATTAGCGTCGACTTCGAAATACTTGGACGTCGTATTCCTTATGAGGTGTAATAACCCTATCATACTCTCTTCTGTGCTTGCTGGTAGAGTCCCCAAAGTTCTCTGTGGAGATGGCAGAGCCAAAAGTAGCACCTGCATTTCGCTCATCTTTCTTGTTATCAATCGCTACAAAGCTGCCATCACCAGTGACACCTCTAACTTCTTTTGCAGTGTACCCAACTGATCTTGCAACATCGGATCGGGTAAATTGCCTCTCAAGCAGCCTGTCTTTTATCTTTCTTTTACTTAACAATAAAAGAAGCTTTTCAACCTTTCTTTCAGACAACCCAAAGTTGAACTTGTATGGTGAAAAATAAATCTCGTTGCATCACGAAATTTATTTTCAGAGAGTGCGTCACACTGCCTTAGGCAAAAATGCTTTTCTAGGTTTTTTCTCTTTATGCAAAAAGATATTATGGAGCATACATCCTAACGATAGGTTCTAGTTCTTTTATGTGAGACATAGGGTAAGTTTACTACTTGGTCTCTAAAGAGGGTCTCTTGCTGTCCCAGTGATCACCCTCGTAAAGGTGATATGGGGGTTCAGCAGATAGTGGGATGGCACGTATACCAATCACTACCAGTCTAAACACTCAGCAAAGAGTTGGGGTTTACACAAACTTCAACCTTGACTCAAGTCATAGGTAAGCTGCTAGTCCCCCACTTAACTTAAAGTTTAGTGTGTGCTCTCAAAATAATAAAAGTGATGCATGACAAAGCATATTATGATGACAGGATGTAAAGATGCATGCTAAAACTTAAAAAAAAAATATAAATCATCCATTAACAAATACATATCATAAACAAACAAAATCATCAAGCCTAGTCCAAGTCCCCAGCGGAGTCGCCATTCTGTCGCACCCCAAAAAAAAATGTAAGTGCGGCGTCGTGACGACTCTTCCTCGTGAGCGGAGGATTAAATATCGGGGGGGTTCTCTATTTGAAAAAAGGGGAGTCGCCACCTAGTATTAATGGTTACTAGGAAACCTAAAACTGGTCTTTCAGAGATTCTAGGGTAAGGGGTTGGTTGCGTAAAGGGAAGGTTTTAGCACCCCTAGTACGCCCTACCTAAGGTAAGCTGCTTGACGTTTTGGTTTGCTTATGATTTGCTATGACTTTGAAAAAAAACATATGTTAAAATAAATGGCAGATGGGATATCATTCCCGCCGCGTATTTTGGATATCAACCCTTTTTGGATTTATTTATCCAAATACCGACAGTGAATAATAGCATATCATTCCCGCCGAATATTTTGGATATTAACCCCTTAGGATTTATTTACCCAAATACCGATGGTGAATAATAGCATATCATTCCCGCCGAATATTTTGGATATTAACCCCTTAGGATTTATTTACCCAAATACCGATGGTGAATAATAGCATAGGATTTATTTACCCAAATACCGATGGTGAATAATAGCATATCATTCCCGCCGAATATTTTGGATATTAACCCCTTAGGATTTATTTACCCAAATACCGATGGTGAATAATAGCATATCATTCCCGCCGAATATTTTGGATATTAACCCCTTAGGATTTATTTATCCAAATACTGATGGTGAATAATAAACTCCCAAAAAAAGATTTTTATATTTTTTTGAATATTGGCCAATACCCTTTGGATTTTACAAACATGTTGTAAAATCTCAAAATGCAAGAAATGACTTTTTCCTTTGCGAAATCCATGCTAAAACTCATTTTCTCTTCAAAACTCAAGATAATATATATTTTTGAAACAAAAGAACGATTTTTAAAATATGCTAGTGTATTGGCCGTATGCAAGAAAACAAAACATTTTTTTTTTAATAAAAATATTTTTGGAAAATTTGTATTTTTATTTTTTCTTTATTTTATCTTTTTCGGTGGGCTGGCTGTCAGCCCACCTAAATTCGGGCTGGGCTGACAGCCCAGCCCACCTTATCTCCCGGCTGGGCTGCTAGCCCAGGTGGCAGGCAGCCCAGACCCATCTGGGCTGGGCTTCAGCCCAGACGCTGGGTCGTCTCCAGGGCCAGGCCTGGCGCAAGGCCCGCTGTCAAGCCCACGCGGGGAGTGAATTAATTCACTCCCCGCATGCAAAATTTGCAGAGACGATGAACAGTAGCAAGGAAGATTTTCGAGTATGGAGAATGGAATACCTGTTTATACCGTTGGGTAGAGGAGATCGTGGTGATTCTTCTGGTCGTTGAGGCGTCGGAGATGGTGGCCTGAGTTCGCCGGACGGAGCCTCTGAAAGCTGCGGGCTGGTGGCGTCTGCGTCGGGATGCTCTGTTTTTTTCAACAGAGAAGGTGGATGAGCTGCTGGGGATTTATGGAAGAGACGATGGTGTGCCTAGGTGGTGCTGAGGCTGGTCGACGGTGATGGTGGTTGGCTGGCCGAGAGGGAGAGAGAGAGAGCGTTTCGGGTCTGTGTATTTTAGAGAGAGAGAGAGGCAGAGTAAAACGAGGGGAAATGCTGAGGAGAGAAGGAAGAATTAACTCAAAATTTTTATCTCAATGGCTCTTTTTTCTCTCTATTTGTCTCCGTCCTTAACAATGTGTTTCTCACGTAAATCCCTCCTCTGTTTTCTCTCCTTTTTTTTTCTCCTCAACGTATACTGCTATTTATAGCAGTGCAGACCAAAACCGA
This sequence comes from Salix viminalis, assembly GCA_029228465.1. NCBI lineage: Eukaryota > Viridiplantae > Streptophyta > Magnoliopsida > Malpighiales > Salicaceae > Salix > Salix viminalis. Next base: position 1,080,510 of record CM055442.1, read on the forward strand.
GTAAGGTAAATAGAGGAAAATCTGGAAGAGATGCTGATGGAGATATATTTTTTGTGGAAAATCACGATAGATTAGGAAGAAATTTGAAAGCTCGGTCATGCATGCAGTGTCGCGGAAAAGCTAGCAGATTGATAAAATCAACGGAGAATTAAGAAGGAAATCACGCTAGAGATAATTTTGGGAAGAAGATCGCGATTTACATAGGAAGAATTTGAAATCAAGATGATCTTCCTTGCTATGATGGAGATGAATCGGGCAATAAAATCAACATTGATGGGAATAAATTTGAGTTGATCTGCTGTGATCAACGTGATTTTAAATAAAATGCAACATGCCGGAACAGTGCATGTTTCCTTTCATGCAGATTTCAAAAAAAATCAAAAGAAGGAAAAAATATGATCTGGTCCTTTAAAAATTCTCTAAATGCACCAAATTTGATTTAAACTTTTTATGCAATTAAATCCCATCAAAAATTCAATCTCAACCTTGGCTTTGCGCGACTTTCTAAACTGGTCCTCGGCTCCTGATTTTCGCGATTTAACCCTCAATCGGCCATTAAACTCCAAATTGCCCGATTTCGCCCTTGAATCCAAAATCTATTTTTGAAATACTTTTCTTTTCGAAAAATAAAGAGTCAAAAATTGGGTAGCAACAGAGCCGATAACATTGATTAAACCCTTCTTTAGCAAGGGAACAACTGATTTTTGAGGATGCCCCAATTGTTGGTGCCAAAGTTCTGCATCACCAGTTCTGAATCGATGGGAGAAGTGAGCTTGTGGTGTGTTTGATAAGGTATACAGGTCACCGTTCTTGGTTCCTGTTATCAGAGGGCATCCTGTTTCCCGATCCTTTATACAAAAATTAACATTAGAAAAATCACAATTGACAGGAAATTGAGAGGTCAATTGACTGACAGATAGCAAAAAAATTTCCAGTTCTAGGACTAAGAGAACATCATAAAGTGGCAGTTTTATATCTTTTTGTTTGATGCATGAAGTTCCAGTACCTGTTATAGGTATTGAGGAACCATCCCCGATTATGACAACATCAATCCTGAGTATTCATGTATATCAGTTAATATACCTGGTTCTCCTGTCATGTGATTTGAGGCTCCTGTGTCTGCTGTCCACTCAGTTTCAGTGACTGAGTTGTCTAAGGTAAGTGCAGCAAGGGCTTGTGGAATATCATCATTTTGAGTTGGTCTCTTTGGAATCCACCAACATATTTTGGCAGTGTGACCTATTTTCCCGCAATATTGACATGTTTCATTGCGATATTGATCTCGTTCTGCGACTGTCATGCGACGTTCTCCAGATGGTGGTGGTCGCCGTTGTTTTGTTGAAGATGTTAAATTATTTGAGTAGTTTTGGCCATGATTACGTACCTGTTGTGCTTGGAATCCACGTCCTGTAGAGGTAAATGTGTTGATGCGATTTCTTGTTCCATTATTGTAAGGTTGTCTCTGTTGCTGCCCATAGAAAGCTAGATGTGGGGTAAGTTGAGACAAAGATGTATCTGCTTGATTTGAGAACCAGCTACGACGTTGATCAAGGTTTTTTAGTTGTGAAATGAGCTCTGTGTAGGTTGGTCTTGGTGGTTTCAGCATTGTTGTTGTGAAGGTTTCGTATTGTGGTCCTAAGCTTGTTAAAAGGCAGAAGACCTTCTCTTTGTCTCGTAGAGGTTTCCCTATACCAGCAAGGTTGTCGTATAGGCTTTTGAAAGTGTGTATATGGTCTCTAATAGTTTTTTGGTCATCTTTTCTGAGGTAGATCAATTGTTTCCTTAGTGTAAACTCTCTTTCTTGAGAGTCTTGTGCATATGCATCTTTCAATGCTCCCAGACTGTGAGTGCAATGTCTAAGCCAATGACAAGGCCTAGTGCTTCTTCAGAGAGGGTCCCAATAATCCAACCTCTAAGAAGACGATCAGATTTCTGCCAAGCAACAAATTCTTGTGACAATTGTGGTGTAGTCCCTCCTGTTTCTGAGTTGTTTGTGTCTGTTGTGGTGTATTTTGTTGGTATTGGTATTTCCTTGGTGAGGTGATCAACTAGATCTTGGTTTTCTACTAGTCCAAGGACTTGTTCTCTCCATAATGGGTAATTTGACTGTGTGAGTTTGAGAGTGATAAAGTTGCCAACATTCAAGGATAGTGAAGTCATGGCTGGTTTTGAAAGAGAATTGTAGGCAGGATCGTTCCTGCTCTGATACCAAGAAGAAAGTTTGAATAATTTTGAGAAAGATAACAGAGATTGCTTGTAAGGAATGATATTATTGATTTCAATGATTTACAATATTACACCATACATCTTTTTATAGACTAATACAAGATAGGAAAGAAACAAGATTTGAGTGTATAATTATGTATCCGTTAGAGACATTTCTTCTTCTGCTGTTATTTCCTTTTCTGCATTGTTATTACCGTTGCTAATATTCTGCATTTCATGAATCATTACTCCTGCATTATCATGTAGATATTGTTGCCTTTGTAAGTCATTAATACTGGCCATATTTCCTTTGTTGTTCTGTGAATTCCTTTTTTGTATTGCACTTGCACTATCCCATGATTTTGTTCCCATTGATTCTGCATTTACGTGATTACTGGTATTTTGCAGATCATTGGCTCTGCATACATTGACTTTGCATGCATTGTTATTTTGCAAATCATTGACTCTGCATTTGTTGTTGTTAACACACCCCGCCAAACTGATACGGGGCTGAAGGCACAGTTTGGCCAAGAAAGAGGCAAGAGCAACCTTGGTGACTAGCTTGGTGAAGAATCAGCTATCTGATCGGCTGAAGATACATGCTTGGTGACAAGTGACCCAAGAGCAACTCCTTCACGTACAAAATGGTAGTCCAGCTCAATGTGTTTACTTCTTGCATGAAATACTGCATTATCTGCGAGAATCTTAGTTGCTCCAATAGCCATACACTATTTTTAAGCTGACAAAAATTGATGTGACTCGCATTTTATGTACCAAAGTGGGCCAATCTAAGAAAAAGAATTGATTAAATAATGCCATGAAACGAATTGTCTGTTTAGGGCTGTGTTTGTTTTCCAGGAAACCACTTTCAAAACTTTCCTGTGTTTGTTTGCCATTAGAAAAGTTGGTCAACGGAAAAACTTTCCAGTCAAAGAAAAAATTGGCTTGGTTTTCAGAAAAGTGTTTTCCTGGAAAATTTGGGCGGAAAACACTTTCCGGAAGTTGTGAAAAAATTAGAAATGTCATTATTTGCTGATTATATCAAATTTGATCCTCAAACTTTTGATTGCTATATATGATTTGTTTTGAATATTTATTTTTCAATTCCATCTCTTAAAATTTAATTTTTATATTAATTTTGGTCCTTATTTTTATAATTGCTATTTGCTTTTTTCTTATCATTTTTTTATTGAAATTTTTTATCTATCAAATTTGGTCCTCATTTTTTTTATTGTCATTTATTTTATTTGAAATAATTTATGAAATGTTAATTATTATTATTTTAATTTATTCACCTTTCATTTTTTTTATTTTTTAGATTTGATCTCTATTATTTTGATTATTATTTATTTTATTTGAGATAATTTATGAAATTATATTTTTTTTCAATTTCATTCTCATTCAACTTTTTAATTTGTAAGATTTGTTCCTCATTTTTTAATAAACTTGAGAAAAATAAAACATTAATAAGTTATTTTTCCAGCTCATTTTCCATAACATAACCAAACACAGGAAACTGTTTTCCAACTTATTTTCCATTAAACTACCAAACATCGGAAAATACTTTCCAAAAGAAAACTACTTTCCAGCAAACAAACGGGGCCTAGGTGTTCTTAGGAAAGTGTTTTTTATTTATAAATATATTAAAATAATATTTTTTAATTTTTTAAAAATTATTTTTAATATCAACATAGTAAAATAATTTAAAAATACAAAAACAATAATTTAAAATAAAAAATAAAAATAATATTTTTAGATTTTATCAAAAATATTTTCCAGATACATTTCCAAATATATAGGGCTCACTCAACCATTTAGCTAAATGGACGAGTGCAGGAGACTTCAAGAGAGAGAGAGAGGCTGAAATATACAGGCCCGCTGCCGGGGACTATACACGGAGATTACGGTCGTCTGGTCTCCCTCAGGTCAGCACTAACTAGTTCATTTTCTCTTGAAATGTTTTCTTACGGTCTTTTCGATTTGGCTTAAAATCTGCAGACCTTAGGTGGTTCTCTGTAAGTTTATGCATTCTATTCATAAAGTTTACCTTTCCCATGTAAAGTTAGGTCTAGGTGTACACGTAGTTCCATTTATTATTTGTTTCTTTTTAAAGAACCATTTTTTTTCAAAAAGAAGAAATAAAGTAGATCGGGTCTTGTTTTTTATTATAATTTAAGAAACTAAACAGGGAGAACCGATTTTATTAAGATGTTGGGAAGATATTGTAATTAGTCGTTTCTTCTCTTTTTAAATGAGCTCGATTAGAAAATCTAAAAACAAAACTAGCCTTAACAGTATATTTGGTTGATGTTACTTTTTAAAATATTTTTTATTAAAAAATAAATTAAATAATATTTTTTTTATTTTTAAAATATTATTTTTCATATTAGCATATCAAAATAATATAAACTAGAAAATCTAAAAACAAAACTAGCCTTAACAGTACTGATTTCAATAGGTCCTCTTCACCGTGAAAATACAAGACTAGTAGAGGCCATGGAAAAGGAGAAACTGAAATATTTCAAAAAACTTATTGAAGGGGAAGGGATGGATGAGAAGAAAAGGTGTGATATTGTGGTCAGCATTAAGAATCAAGAAGAGCGTCTCCTACACTGTTATTCAGAGAAATCCATATCAATCAAGAGCAGTGATGATTTCGTAAAGATGATCCTACTGGATGCTGTCTTCATCATTCAGTTTTTTTTGGAGTCAAAGGATGATACTGATGGCCCCAAGAATTTTGAGTCGAGGATGACATATGACATACGAGAAGACTTGATGCTCCTTGAAAACCAACTACCACTCTTCATTGTTCAGGAGATATATGACCGGGTCAATCCCCGTGGCCAAGATTCTAAACCCATTCCTTTTCTTGATCTTGCTACGTGTCATTTGAGAAAGTACTTGCGTTTACAAGAGGAAGAAACCAGCCCGCGTGTAGAGGGAAGCAGGCATTTCACTGATTTACTAAGAAATTTGATGTTGGGTGGAAAAATTAAGCGAAGTTACAGTTTAGATCCTGTCAGGCTGAAATTTAGTGCCGTCATGCTTCACAAGGCAGGAGTGAAGTTTCAGGTCACCCGAGACGAATGTTTGGTCAACATAAAATTTGACAAAGGAGTGTTGAAACTACCACACTTGAAAGTTGATCACAATTTCGAACGTCAAGTACGAAATGTCATGGCCATGGAGGAGTGTTTGTACGAGGGTGAAGCTTACATATGCAGCTACATCAAGTTTATGGACCATCTTATCCACAGTGCAGAAGACGTGGGTTTGCTAGTTGAAAATGGAATTATTCTCCACTGTCTAGGTGGCGATGCCGAAGTCTCGAAAATGATTAACAATTTATGCAAAAATATTGGTGACAATGACACTTGGTTTAGTGATATCTCCAAAGAGTTAAATGCCCACTATGAGAACCCCTGGAACCATGTAAAACATGTATATTTCCGCAATATGTGGAGAGGTACGGGAACTATTACAGGAGCTATCCTGCTGATCCTCACTTTCATACAGACTATAAGTTCTGTAAAATCGCTTTTTTGATTTTATCTTGCTTAGTTTTATTACTCCTACGTAATAATGGATTGGATTGGATTATTATTGTCAATTCCTCGGAAAATTGTTGTTAAATTATGGGTTTATGTAGTTTGAACTAAAATGTTGCACAAAATTCTTGTTTTATTGTCCTAAAATTGAGTCTGAACTTTTGCACTGTGTGATGTCTTTTCAAGAAAATTAAATAACAGCTCTTAGGTATTTGCTGTTTAAATATCAGATGTGGTCTGCAATTTGAGCTTTACTATCGTGATCTGAGTGGATTTGATTCCATGATAACAATAGTATGATTTTGTGGGAGTGTTCATCCTTATGTTCTAGCCCTTATAGAAGATAAGAGTGACTTATGATCAATTCTCCTGTTTCAAAAGTATTTTTGAAAAAATTTAAAATTTAAAATTTATTTTTTATTTTAAATTAATTTTTTTTTGATATTTTTAAATTATTTTCATGCACAATGTCAAAAATAATTATTTTTAAAAAAATATCATTTTAATGCATTCCTAACCAAAAAACACTTTCAAAAATAACTTCAACCACACTACCAAACAGGCACGAACAATTGGAATGAAAAATCTTTATTTGTTTGTTAAATTGTCTGAAGACATATTGTTTAAAGCATAAATAATAACTGATAATAATAATAATAATAGGTTAAAGTTGTTTTCCAATAACAGATTGTCCATTGGAGATTAGATCTACAATGGCAAATCTGTTGCAAATCTTTTTTTTTTTAGATAATATAAATTAAAACATAACATCCATTTGTGTGTTGACTTTTTTATATTAATTAAAAGACGTTCCTTTCTTCTCAACCTCTCTCCCTCTCGTTCATTTGAGCTTTAATTTGCACAAAATTGAAACACATTGCGCTCTCCCCTCAAACAGTGTTGTGAACAGTAAATTTGTCTGTGCTTTGCGATCTCCTCCTTGCCGGCGTCGATCTTCAGATACCCATAAGACCCATCACAACCACAACGAAGATCGACTTCCTCTGGTGCACGGTACAGGCAGTTTCTGCACCCCCCAAGTTAAAATCCAATATTTATCAGGTGGTCGGGTAGAGAGAGAAACTTTGGCTTCTCTCCTCCTCCCACCGGTCAGTTGTTACCCTTCCTCCAGGGACATCTCCTCCCCCTAGATGGCTGCTGGTTCCCTCCTTGCTTCTATGGCTACTGGTTCCCTCCTCCCCGTAGTAGGGTTTATGCTAGTTCGAGGGAGCTTTGGTTGGTTGCTTCCTCTTTTTGTATGGGTCCATTTGGGTCGCATTTTTGTCTCGATTTACCGGTGGATTTGTTTCAGTTCTCTCTGGCATAGGCGTCTTGCTATTTCGGTTGTGAAAATCAAGATTTGCTTTTGTTGGTGTGTGCGTGTGTGTGATTCAGCCTCAAAATGTTGTACTTCACACTGATTACCGGGAATTCTTAAGATCTAGTTATTCTTAATGTGAAACCCGGGAAAAAAAAAACGGGGTCAAAAATATAATTAACAAATGGGACTATAAATACCCATCTCTTCCCTTAGCCATGTCCAGCTAAAATTAGAAGAAAGATGGGAGAGATAACCCAAATTTTTCTTCATAAAAACTATGATCAAACACCCAAAAGCTTGTAAACCCATAAAAGTTTAGGAATTCTAAAGTGGAGAAACACAATTTGAGGGAGGATTAACAACAAGTGAAGAATTTGGGGAAGAAAGGAGTGGCTGGTTCTTAACAAGGAGAAGAAGGCTAAGATTCTTCCAAAGTTGTGAAATAAAGTCAAGATTTGATCCAAGTAAGGAGTTCTAATTCCAATTTCTATGAAATTAACCTCAATTTGATTAGAAGTTCATGATTCTTCTTGAGTTGGGAATTAGGGTTTTTAAATACAAAATATTGGGGGAATGCATAAATGAGTAGGGTTTTCATGAATAATGGGAAAAAACATGGTTGTGATTGATAAGGAAGCAAGGATTGAAGATGAATCGTTTATGTTTCCTTCAATTTTGCATAACAAGACAGATTCGTTGCCCTGTTTCTTAGGGGAATTTGGACCTGAAAAATACATAATTCAGGGAGGGTTCTTTCATAGAAGTTGTAGCTGTGAGTGTTATCTTTTCAACGAGTATGACCCCATCTAATTTGAAGCTCTGGAACTCCAGATATGAGTAAAATCATGAGGAAGGGTCAAGCTGTCACCTGTGTTGACAGTTCTTAGGGAGCTGTTGTTTAAATTGTTGGTATTGTTATTGATTTAGTCTCAGTCATTGTTTAATTGGTCAATAATGTCCTGATTCTCAGGATTTCGGTTTGGATTTGATTTTCTTGTTATTTACAGATCACGTGATGTGTGATCCCTTAAATTTCTGCATGTTTGTTTTGTAATGGCTCTTATAAAGCCTTAGTATGACTTCAATAATACACAGTTTTGAGTTATTTCACTCTGCTTTATTCTTAGCTATTTCTGGGCAGTTCTTCTGGGCAGTGAAGAACAACATTTGGTATCAGAGCCTGTACCAACAGGAACCTGATTAAAATCCTGGGTTTGCAATCCCACACTGAAATACAAGAGTGAAACACTTGTGAGTGAAACACGAGAGAAGTGAGTACAAAATTGTGAGAGAAACACACGAGTGACAGAGTGAAATTATGAGAGAAACACGTGAGAAAAAGAGAGTGAGATGGGTTCGGAGATGGCAACAGACAAATATGTCCAAGCAGCTATTCCTCAATTCGATGGTTACTATGACCACTGGGCCATGCGTATGGAGAATCTCCTTCGATCTAAAGAATATTGGGAGATGGTGGAATCTGGGATTCCACCAGTGGATGATAGCTCTGTGACGACAGATGCACAAAAACAGCTTCACCTCAAAGATCTGCGAGTGAAGAACTACCTTTTTCAAGCTATCGATCGCACGATTATGGAAAGAATCCTTGATAAAAGCAGTGCTAAGAGAATCTGGGACTCTATGAAGCAGAAATATCAGGGGTCTACACGAGTCAAAAGAGCACAATTGCAAGCTTTAAGATGAGAATTTGAGGTTTTGCAGATGAAGGAAGGAGAGAAAGTGGACGAGTACTTTGCTCGAACCCTAACCATCGTGAATAAAATGAAGATTCATGGTGAGAAGATAGATCAGGTTATGGTCATTGAAAAAATTCTAAGATCCTTAACATCTTAATTCGATTATGTGGTTTGTTCAGTTGAAGAGTCAAACGATCTAAGTGCACTTACCATCGATGAGCTACAGAGCAGTCTACTTGTTCATGAACAAAGACTGAATCGTCACTCTTATGGTGATGAACAAGCTCTGAATATCACTTATGCAGGAGAAAGAGGCAGAGGTGGTAGGCTTGCATCACGCGGTCGTGGAAGAGGTTGGGGAAGACAAGGATTTAATAAATCACTTGTAGAATGCTACAAATGCCACAAGCTAGGACATTATCAGTATGAATGTCCTAGCTGGGAAAAAGGAGCTCACTTTGCTGAGATAAATACAGAGGAAGAACTATTGTTGATGGCTCAAACAGAATTGGATAATCATCTAAGGAAACAATGTGGTTTCTGGACTCTGGGTGCAGCAATCATACGACTGGAGATAAACATTGGTTTATTCATCTTGATGAGTCTTTTCGACAGGTTGTGAAACCTGGCAATGACACGAAAATGGAAGTGATGGGGAAAGGAAACATCAAGTTTCGTGTCAATGGCACAAGTCAGGTGATTACTGATGTATTTTACTTACCTGATCTTAAGAACAATCTTCTCAGCATTGGTCAGCTACAAGAACACAATCTGGGTATTCTGATTCAGCATGAGGAATGCAGAATTTATCACCATGAACGAGGGCTCATTATGCAGGCCAGAATGTCAGCAAACCGCATGTTCATTCTCCTAGCAGAAAGAATACAATCTCAAGAACCTTTTTCTGCATGTTTCAAAGCCACAACCGAGAGCCAGACTGACTTGTGGCATCGTAGATATGGACACCTACACTTCAAAGGATTGAGCACCCTGTCTCGTAAGAGCATGGTGACAGGTATGCCTCCTCTAAGTGATTCATCAAGTGTATGTCCAACGTGTATGACAGGAAAGAAACACAGGGAAACTATTCCTAAGAGAAGTATGTGGAGAGCCACACAAAAGCTGCAACTCATACATGCTGATTTATGCGGGCCTATTACACCAGAATCCCACAGTCATAAGAGGTATATACTCATGTTTACTGATGATTATAGCAGGAAGTTGTGGACCTATTTGTTGAACCTTAAATCAGAAACTCTTGCCATGTTCATAAAATTCAGAAACCTCGTTGAAAAAGAGTCTAAACATGCCATAATTTGTCTGCAAACTGATCGAGGTGGGGAGTTCACCTCTGGTGCTTTTAGTGAGTATTGCAGTATTAATGGGATTCGCAGACAACTTACAGCAGCTTATACACCCCAACAAAATGGGGTGGCCGAGAGGAAAAATCGCACACTTATGAATATGGTGCGTTGCATGTTAACTGAGAAACAAGTACCCAAAGAATTCTGGCCCGAAGCTGTAAATTGGGCAGTCCATTTGCTCAATCGATGTCCAACCCTTGCTGTGAAAGATAAAACACCAGAAGAGGCATGGCCTGGACTTACCCCCTTTGTAGAACACTTCAAAGTGTTCGGTTGCATTGGTCATGTTTGTCGTAACCCAATTTTGGGTCACTCCCCAAAACTACCTGAAAATAACAAAAAAATAAAATAAAAGGGGCTGGTGTCGGTAGGAAAATCAAGTTGAAATTTTGGATGTTTTTGAGAGCTCGATTGTATCTCTTTTGTACCCGAAAATAAAGGAAATCACAGATTCAAGGCTAAAATAATTTATTATCGGATAAATCTGTGTAAAAATTAAGTCAAAAGATATAATGATATTTTTATGGGCCAATTCGATTTAATCGTTGGCTAATTTAAAGGTGTGATTATGTTTGAGAATTAATTTATGGTCCAATCGAAAGATTTAATTAAGTGGAAGGGCTTGATTATATTTTAAATTGGCCAAATTAATTTTATTAAGGGCTTAGTCAATAAGAAATCAAGTTCTTGAATTTAATTTGGGCTCAATTGAGAAAATCAAAATTTTTGGAGACCCAATTGAATTTTTTTCAAGCCAATTGCGCAAGTTAGGGTTCAAATTAAAAACAATTGTAAGTTTAACGATCAATTGAAGGTCAAATTGCATAAATTAGAAATAAGGGACCAAAAGTAAAAAAGCGTGCAAAGTTAAGGTTGACATTGGAATTCGGACGGGGTGTAATTGCACAAAATTATAAGTTTAAATTCAATTGGGGTGCAATTAGAACGATTACAAATTAAGAGACCAAACTGCAATTACACCTCCCAAGAGCATGCAGCGCACGCCATCTCCTGCACTACCGCCGACCAGCCCCTGCACATGCCCCCAACGGCTATATTTTCAAGCGTGCTGCCGCAGGAGGTGACCCACCGTTGCAACGGCTACCTCCTGCGGCTATAAATACAGCAGCGATGCACAACCAAGGAGGGGGAGGAAGAGAAAGAAAAAGAAAACGAAGAAGAAACAAAAGATCAAGGAGGAAGAAAAGAAGAATAAAAGAAAGAGGACACAGAACAGAGAGGAGAAAAAGATTTTACGTAGAGAGAAATAGAAGAAAAACAGAGTAGAAAGAGGGAAGAATTCACGAAAAACTCCAGTTTTTCTTACACCAGCCCAGCACCACCAGTTTCTTCCTTTCCTTTTCTTTTTTTCCTTTCTTCTCTCTCGGTCAGTCGACCGTCTTCTCTCTCTAAAACCAGGGGAGCTGCTATCTCTTCTCCCTCTCGGCCAGCCAATTTGGGCCACCATCCAACCACCCATATCCACTATCATCACCACCATCATCCTCCCGTCAACCCCAGAAGCTCGGTCACCTTCCCAAGCGACGGGAACAGAGACTACAGGAAGAGCTGCAACGTGACCAGTCGCCGTTCCGACGGCTCCTCCGGCCACCGCAAGCAACCATTTCCGACGCCACCATGACCAGAAGAACCACCACGACGTCCTCTACACAACCGTATTAACAGGTAAGCCATTCATCACACTCCAAAAATTCACATAGCACTGTTCACCTTCTTCCTTGATGCGCGAGAGTGAATTAATTCACTCCCCACGCGTCAGCTGGGCCGGGACTTGTTCCCGGCCTGGCCCTTGAAGAAGGTCGGCCTCCAGCCCGACTAGGATAGCTGGGCTGGAAGTCCAGCCCGAGAGAAGGCATGGGCCGGAGCCCAGTTCAGGAATAAATTGGTCTAAGCCTAGTCTGAAGATGAACGGGCCTAGCCTAAATGGTTATGGGCTGACAGCCCAGCCATGAAGGCGGGCTGGCAGCCCAGCCCCACACGGGTGGGCTGGGCAGCCAGCCCACCCATTCTGTCGCACGTCACCGTGCGGCGTCCCGAGAGGGATCCTGGCTCTCGCAGTGGAGTTGAGAAGGAGTCGCCACCTGGCTGTTGAGGGTCGCTAGGAACACCCGATTTGTACTGGTCTGCTCAAAGATTCAAGGGTAGGGGACTGGTTGCGTAAAGGGAAGGTATTAGCACCCCTAGTACGCCTTACCTGAGGTAAGCTGCATTGTCTATTTCAATGTGATTTTAAATGCTTCAATAAGTCATATTTATTCACACAAAAAATGTTTCGATTGAAAAAGAAATCGATCACCACTTAGAAATAATCCTGTGAATTTTATTGATAATTATCATCCCCGCCGTATATTTTGGATATTAACCCCTTAGAATTTATTTATCCAAACACCGAAAAGTGAATAATAGCATACTATTCCCGCCGAATATTTTGAATAAGATTTATTTATCCAAACACCGAACAGTGAATAATAGCATACTATTCCCCCGAATATTTTGGACTAAACCCCTTAAGATTTATTTATCCGAATACCGACAATGAATAATAAATTCCCAAAAAAGCAAGATTTTTATATTTTTGAAATATTAGTCAATACCCTTTTGATTTTTACAAAGAAAACACATTTTTTATTTCATTTTATATTCCTTTCTTTTCTTTATCAAAACAAACATAAAATTGAATAAATAAAACACAACACACACACACATTCTCTTTTTTTCATTTCTTTTTCATAACTTTTTTATAACCAAAATACAACTCACACACACATTGTCTTTTTCATTTCATTTTCATTACATATCACAAATAATAATTAAAATACAATAAGTTCAAATAAAATACATAAACATAAAGAAAAATACAAAAAGGACTTAGGAATGGTGCTGGAACAGGGGCAGCAGCGTTGGGGCACTGGTGGCGCGTCTACCCACGCGCCACCGCGGTGAACAGTGAACGGGGGGCAAAGGATCTGCATCTTCCATTCTTTCCCTCGCCGGAGATGGCCTTCCGGTGACCTGCAAAAACAAACGAAACAACCCAAAACACAAAAGTGCAAAATCCACAAAATCAATGTTTCGGTTCCTTCTTCTCTTCCTTTCCGATCTGCATTTCCCTCCCTCGGTTTATTCTTCTTCTCCCTCATCTGCTCTTCTTCAGTCTATTCTTCTTCTTCTTCTTCTTCAAGGGGCAGCTGGGCTCGTCCATGGTGGGGGGGCTGCTGTGGGTCGATGGTTGCTGGCTCTCCTCTGCTACCACGGTGAGAAGAGTTGCTGGGGCCGATCTGTTGGGGAAGGGTTGTGCTGCCGTGAAGAGGGTGCTAGTGAAAAATGGAACAGGGGCGGCTGAACTGGCTTCTTCCCCTTCTCTCCCACTGGTGGTGGCCTTTAATGGCTACCTGCGAAGAAACAACAAACACAAACAACAAAACATACACACAAAATCACATCGGTTTTCCTCTTCCTTAGGTCTCGGTTTTTCCTTTCAAGTGGCAAAGGGACTGCCCACAATGAGGGGCTACTGTCATGTGGTAGGGGCTGCTATGGTGACTGGAGACAGGGGTCGTGGCTGAATGAAGGCTGGAGTGAGGCCGGGAGGAGAGTGTGGTGGCTGTTGACTGTTAAGGAGTGGAGAGGAAGGAGAGAGTGAGGGGCTGTCGAAGAGGAGAGCTGCTGTGGTGAGGGGCTGTTCTGTTTGAGAAAGAAAGAACGAAGATGAGAGTTGATGGGAAGAGAGGCTGGATTTGGGGCTGACTGTGGCCGAGAGTGGAAGAGAAAAGTGAGAGTCTCTGCTGGGCAAATGACTGACGGTAAGGAGGAGAGGAGAGGAGAGTGGGGTCTGGCCGGAGAAGAGAATGGAAGGGAAAGGGAAAAGAAGTGGGGCTGCAGCACCAAAGGAGAGGGCTGGCGGCTGCAGCCCTTCACAAAACTTTAGGGTTTTTTCTCTATGCTTAGGGTTTTTTGGGTGTGTAATTTTTTTTGGTCCCCATTTCTTGTGGCCATGCACTCTATTTATAGAGTTTTCAAAGGCAAGATTCCAAACACAGCCCATCAGCTTGCATGCTTGTTTCAATTTGATCCTTCATTTCCAATTTGTGCGATTTGACCCTGCATTGACTGTTAAATTCTCAATTTATTCAATTTTGCCCTCGTAACAAGATATTTTTGGATTTTTGTCTTTTTTTCTATTTTTTTCTTTTTCTTCCGAAACATAAAAATAAGTAGGTCAAAATTTGGGTAGCAACAGATGCCCCCTCTTTAAAATGCTTACGACTAAAGTCTTGCAAAAGATTTTAAATAGTAAGCGTTGTAAAGAAAAAAAAAAGAATGGTGGAGATGGTCTCATTATGATGGGTGATCTACCCAGATAAAAGAATAGTTAGGAGGGTCTCGATAGTGACGGGTGACCTACCCAGGTTAGTGGAGTCTCGATAGTGACGGATGACTTACCCGGGTCTGATTATGACGGGTGACCTGCCCGGGTTAGTGGAGTCTCGATAGTGACGGATGACTTACCTGGGTCTGATTATGACGGGTGACCTGCCCGGGTTAGACGAGTCTCGATAGTGACGGATGACTTACCCGGGTCTGATTATGACGGGTGACCTGCCCGGGTTAGTGGAGTCTCGATAGTGACGGATGACTTACCCGGGTCTGATTATGACGGGTGACCTGCCCGGGTTAGTGGAGTCTCGATAGTGACGGATGACTTACCCGGGTCTGATTATGACGGGTGACCTACCCGGGTTAGATGGGGTCTCAATGGTGACGGGTGACCTACCCAGGTGTCATTATGACGGGTGACCTACCCGGATTAGATGGGGTCTCAATGGTGATGGGTGACCTACCCGGGTCTCAATGGTGACGGGTGACCTGCCCGGGTCTCATTATGACGGGTGACCTACCCGGATTAGATGGGGTCTCAATGGTGACGGGTGACCTGCCCAGGTCTCATTATGACGGGTGACCTACCCGGATTAAATGGGGTCTCAATGGTGACGGGTGACCTACCCGGGTCTCATTATGACAGGTGACCTACCTGGATTAGATGGGGTCTCAATGGTGACGGGTGACCTGCCCGGGTCTCATTATGACGGGTGATCTACCCGGATTAGATGGGGTCTCAATGGTGACGGGTGACCTACCCGGGTCTCAATGGTGACGGGTGACCTACCCGGGTCTTATTATAAAGGGTGACCTACCCGGCTTAGATGGGGTCTCAATGGTGACGGGTGACCTGCCCGGGTCTCATTATGACTGGTGACCTACCCGAATTAGATGGGGTCTCAATGGTGACGGGTGACCTGCCCGGGTCTCAATTGTGACGGGTGACCTACCCGGGTCTCATTATAATGGGTGACCTACCCGGCTTAGATGGGGTCTCAATGGTGACGGGTGACCTGCCCGGGTCTCATTATGACGGGTGACCTACCCGGATTAGATGGGGTCTTAAAGGTGACGGGTGACCTGCCCGGGTCTCATTATGACGGGTGACCTACCCGGGTCTCATTATAATGGGTGACCTACCCAGATTAGATGGGGTCTCAATGGTGACGGGTGACCTGCCCGGGTCTCATTATGACGGGTGACCTACCCGGATTAGATGGAGATGGGGATGCAATGCATGATGATGCATGTATACTTACCTGAGAAATATAGGTCCCCTTTCTTTGATGCTTCATTGTCATAAGATGTCTTTGTCTAATCTCCAAAGCTTTGCTGTCACTCATCCACCGAACTTAAGCACATTGCTTATTCGGGGCTATCTGCGATGATCTCTGCTCTCATTGCTTATCAAGTTTAACATTGCCCCCAAGTGTGGTGTTGCTTTCATCGTGAAGGAGTGTAACAAGTCATCCATCTTCTTGGATTCTCTCCCTAACAGCTCTTTGGTTTGCGTATGTTTTGCTAACAATCATTGCAAGGCTTGCTACTGCTGACCTCATCTTCGGTTGTCGATCCGTCATGGAGTTTTTCATCAATTGAAACATATTTCTTCATGGAATTGTCAAGTCATCCAAAAAATGCATCCAAAACTCATCGGTGCATGCTCCGTGTTATCATCAATAAATTTCTCTCAGCTCGTGAGAAAAGATGTAATGCTATCATCACCCATATTCATGCGATGAATTGCACCTTGAACCGATGCAACTGTTCGGCCATGCAATCTGAAACTCTTCGTCGTAGACTCAATTTCTTCTAAGCAAAATCTTCTTAGTCTACGCAAAGAATTATGATGTTGTCATTAACGAGGTTCTTTCTGTCTCCAATATTCATGCGGTGAACTGAACCTTGAGTCGACTGGCTTCAAAGCAAATTATTCCTCAATCAATCTTGGTGGCTTGCATACTCTTCAATATTTATCAAAATACACCCATGCAATAATATCTTTGGAGACAAACAAATCTACGAGTAAGGCGATATTTTTGAAATTTGAAGGTGCCCTTCAAATGCAATCTTATTCTCAATCACTGTTGGAGCTTATCAAACCATCACTCTCTACTAAGCAATGTTGCCTTGAGTTGAATCTGTTGGTGCTCATTGATGAATTTCACTAAATCATTATTTGCTTGTGCTTCTTTGCCCCCAAGCTGATGTGAAATTATTTGCATTCCTATCAAGATTCACATTCTGGCCTCTGACTGCTGAGCTTTCCAATCAAAAACTGCCAATATCAAGGATTCTGCAAAATCCAGTCACTGTCTTCTTTGTTTGTAAATCTTTTTGTTCTGAAATTAAATCACCAATTCAAAAGATCATGTGAATCCAAAGTCTAAATCCTTGAAATAAAATCAAAGAGATGTCATTTGTTGAAAATCAAATTCATTTAGTCAAATATCCAATACACGATATTCAATGCATGCAAACCTGTAAATATCTTGTATTGTTTTTTTTTGCTAACAGTAATTGACCCATTATGAGATTGAAATCGTCTTTTATGGTTTTTTTGTGTTTTGATTCTAATCTCAGATTTTGGGGTATGTCCTTTGATGGTACATGATGAAGTGATAATTTGTGGTTTTCAAACAATTAGAGCTGAGTAAAAACTTGAGGTTCAGTTGAAAAATTTGTCTCATTTTTCAGTACTTACTTTATCAATATGCATAACAACTTGCAACTTTTTCATGAGATTATAACCCTTATGGAAAAGCTCTAGCAAATTTGGAGAGCGCCACTTATCAGTTAAAATTGCTTGCTTGATCAAGAAGGACTTTTACAAGCATGTAATGAGGCTATGGTTCATGGCTATAAAAGAAAGGGATATTCATAGGCTCAAAAAGGTGTTTAAGGGTTTCAAAGACCTAGGATCACCATCATCTAATCGTTAACTCCTTTTCTCTTGTTGTTTTTGTAGAAGAGACCACATCAAAATACGTTAATTATCTTAACGTGATTTTTTTATCAATCAACCAATGCACTAAGAATCTCTACAACCAAGTCGTTCCTTTCATTGACAATTTCAAACTTAAAAGGGGAATACTAAAAACTCGAATCATCATTTGTCATCTAATGTTATTTCATCTCTTGTTGCACTCAATATAGTCTAACAAAACAATTCTGCAAGATCTTCATTTGATGGATCAATTATCTTGAAGACTTGATAATCTTAATAACATTTCTTCCCATATGAGGTTTGACCATAGATACCAACGGACATGGTATAGTTCAATATTCTCTTCTTTTTTCTTCTTCTTTTATTTTGTTTTTTGTTTTTTTTGTTTTTTGTTTTTTTTTTTTTTTTGAACTTGTCCTTAGCATCGTCTCTTGGTTTTTTTTGTCATGTCCCTATCTCAATGTGATAGTTCTCCCAATGTTGGGTTTTTCATTCTTGAACATCCCCCTTTCTGTTGATTCTAATGTTGTCACTGCATCCTCAAACTACAAATCTCTTATTTGCCCCAGTGTATTTGCCCCCAGTGTGTGGGTGTGATCCATGTCGGGTGTTTTCAAAGAAATATAATATCAGGCTCAAATTGGGATTAACAAGGGATAAATATTTCAAGAATAGTGAAGGAAATAAACAAAGATGGCCTTTAATCATTTGAAGCAAAGTTGTTTTTAACTGATAAATTTTGACCTCGTCCAATGTAATGATTTGGACATGCAAGAGTCATGCTTCGCGGGTCCATAACTACCGAATCCATTACA
Source organism: Salix viminalis (assembly GCA_029228465.1). Lineage (NCBI taxonomy): Eukaryota > Viridiplantae > Streptophyta > Magnoliopsida > Malpighiales > Salicaceae > Salix > Salix viminalis. Next base: position 1,098,811 of record CM055442.1, read on the forward strand.
TGTCGATATGCATACCAATAAAGCTTAGTTCTATGATGTGGTTCAAAAACTCGGTGTATAGGCTCAAAAATTGTTCAGTCATCTGGTATTGGTCATCATGTCTTTTCACAAAAGTTGGGTCAATTATGCAATCAAAATACATTTAATTTTCAAAAATGATAAACTTTAAATTTTGCATGTTGGAGTTTGATCAAAATATGTTGTCAAAAATAAGAATATCAAACATCTCTTGATTTCAAAACAATAAAAAGACAAGGAAAACACATGATTCAATGAAATGATGATTTAACCCCAAAACAAACTGATAGCCGATGAGATTCCATAAGACAATTATTGACTGTGCGAAATTTTTCTCAGACTTTTCAAACAACCATTTCTGTATTGTCGCTGCTCATTGATCTCGCTTATGCTTGCGATGATTTATTGTTGGCACTGCCGACGATAACATCCTCCACAAAACTTGACTTGCCTTTTGCTGATTAACTTCCACACTATTCATTTCTCTCATCTAGATCATGTCGCAAAAGCAAGACTTTTTTTGGCGCTCCACCGCGCTTCTCATTGGACATAAAAAGTGAATCAAGCTTGAAAGAACTCTTAACAAAACACAAAGTGCGCAAATCATGAACAAATTCATTACCCGATGAAAATAGTCTTTTTGCGGCAAATTTGCTTCTTCGAGCAATGTAATCTTGCAGTGCACATGCTTTGACTTCTCAGACACCGGCACAAATTCAGCAGTATCATGTCATATCTTCTCACTCAAGATATTTGTCCCTGCTATAACAGACAAAATTATGCACCAAATAAAATGATCTTCTGTGCGTGGCGGGATAAAACTTCTTGATTTGATAGTGCCGCAATAACTCCACATGACTAGGAGAGAAATCAATTGATACTGAAATGGACTGATGACTTCTTTGACTGATACTTGCTTTCTGGAAATGGACTCGTATATGGACTACCCGCACCCCTTCAAAGCATATGTGTCAACTGATTTCACTAGAGAGCAGAGAACTCCTGTTGCCGGCTTGCAGAAGAAACATTAATGATGGCTCTGTATCGGGGTCGGTTCTTCTCAGCAATGTCAAATGTCCCATGACTCTTGACCGCTCGGAGGATAACAAATTGAGGGACCCCTATTTCGAAACTGTGGGAATGCATGTTGAAATGTATATGCATGTTTTTTTTGGTTTTTTAGTTTTGACAAACTCGCCCCTTAAAGATTGACACGTGGTCGTAACGACTGCATGCTAAACAAAAACTGTGAGAATGCATGTTGAAATGTATATGCATGTTTTTTTTTTACGGACTCGCCGTTTGAGGAGTGACACGTGGTTGTAACGACTGCATGCTAAACAAAAACTGTGAGAATGCATGTTGAAATGTATATGCATGTTTTACGGACTCGCCGTTAGAGGAGTGACACGTGGTTGTAACGACTGCATGCTAAACAAAAACTGTGAGAATGCATGTTGAAATGTATATGCATGTTTTTTTTTTTTTTTACGGACTTGACCTTCGAGGAGGGACATGTGATCGTAACAATTGCATGATAAACAAAAACTGTGAGAATGCATGTTGAAATGCATATGTGTATTTTTTTTTTTTGACAAACTCGTTTTTCGAGGAGTGACACATGCTTGTAACAATTGTATGATACACAAAAACTATGGGAATGCATGTTAAAATGCATATGCAATTTTTTTTTTTTTTACAGACTTGTCTTTCGAGGAAGTGACACATGACTGTAGCAATTGTATGACAAACAAAAATTGGATTTTGCTTAAACCCTGCAATGCAAATTTCCTAAGCGATGGCTACTGTGTCACCCAAAACTCTTGAATTCAAAATGCCTCGAGAAGAGTTTGCCTTAATGCAAAACGGAATGAAAGGAGCATACACCCTAATGATTGGTTCTAATCTTTGCACAACAAATGGTGAGTTTGCTACTTTGGTCTCTAAACAGGGTCTCTTGCTGTCCCAGTGATCACCTTCGTAAAGGCAATATGGGGGCTTAGCAGATAATGGGATGGCACGTATACCAATCACTACCATCTAAGCTCTCAGCGAAGAGTTGGGGTTTACACAAACTTCAACCTTGATTCAAGTCATAGGTAAGCTGCTAGTCCCCCACGTAACTTAAAGTTGCAAACCACAATGATATAATTGAAATAAATTAACAATGCATGAACATATGTACATATGCACGAAATAAAAATGCGAAAAACTTGCTAAAAATAAACACACATAAAATTCAAACAAATTGAAACAAATAAATCACATCAAAATATTCAAAGCTTAGTCCAATATTTTTTCAGAAAAAATACCGTCCCCAGTGGAGTCGTCATTCTGTCGCACGTCCCCGCGCGGCGTCCCGGGAGGGATCCTGGCTCTCGCAATGGAGTTGAGA
>CM055442.1:1101723-1228966 GCA_029228465.1 Salix viminalis
GCTTTAATTTCTACTAGCCATTTACCCGCCGATGGTATGTTTTTTTTCAATGGACTAAAAACTATTAAGATTCTAAGATTTTTTTTATGATGTTTAAATTTAGAAAAAATAATAAATTTATACATAATTTTTTAATTGTGAGTTTTTAATAAAATATATAAATTTTAAATTAATATAAATTTATTTATTTATTTAATAAGATTCAATGAAATCACTAATATAAAATTATGATCATCATTGAAAAAAGATTTAGATACCTGAATCATCAAAAGATCAGTTCATTTTAAAATTTAATTTAAATTAAACACCATGATAAAACATAAATTTTGTAAACACCTATAATACCTAAAAAGCAACAATAATAAATCAATGATTTTTTACCCATAAAAAGCAAACAATATCATTGAAAATTCATTATTATGCTACTATCACTATCATGACTACAACATTTAAATTATTATCATTATTGCTCAAATAATAAAAATTATTAAATTATCCTGAAAATAAATAAAAAGCAAACACTTTTACAAAAAAAAATAGGCTAAAAAACAATTAAATAAAAAAATCATTAAATTTATACCAAAAAAATCACTAAAATTATCATATTATTGCATAAAAATGAAAACTATAAAATTATTTTGAAATATAAAAAACACTTTAACAAACAAACAAAAACAACAAAAAAAGACAAAACCAAAAAATTATGAGTATAAAAAAATCATATGATTTGAAGAACAAATAAAAAACAGAAAATACTAAAAAATATTACAAAGGAAAAAAAAGAAATATCAATTTTAAAATGATCACCAATATAAATTAAATTTCAAGACTAAATTGAATAAAAATAAAACCCCAACAAAAAAGAAAATAAAAAAAAATCAAAAACTAAAACTAAAAGTATAGATACATAAATATGGACAAAAAAAATAAAAATTGTCCAGGAATGACAAAAAAAATCAAAGGAATTAAAATTAAAAGAATAAGATCCGAGATAAAAATAAAATATATAACTAATTTCAATCTGAGGACAAAACAACAATAAATTAAAACTTTGAGATCGAAAAAAATAAGCTCTCCTTCTCTTCTAATAACTGCCGCATGGGCAGAAACAAAAAAAAAAGTGAAGAGAAACAAAGAATAACATGAGAGAAAGAGAGAAAAGTAAGGGAAAACACAAGAAATTGAGAAAATACTTTTATAAGCTTGCAGGTTCAACTTATAAAGCACTAAAGCAAGTGAAGGAAGGAGGATTTGAGAAGGGAAATTCAGCTAACCTTGGAAGAGAAGAGAAATTGGAAGAAAAGAAATAGGTAAGCATGAGAAGTTTAGATTTCATGTTTTATTTAAATGTGCTCTTAAGCTTATTTGATTAAGTTGGGAAGTAATTTCATGAAATTTTACCTTAGTTTGCCTTAAATCCTAGATTTTTGAACTTAGGGTTCTTATGTGAATTTGGGGGAAATGGGAGGGGAAGGAAAAATGATGAAATTGAAGTGGAATAGAATGAAAATAAGTTGAAATAACAAGTGAAAGAAGAAAATTTTGGAGGAGGAAAAAGAAACATCACATTTGGCCAAATGAAGGAAAAAGTGGGAGAATGAGTTTTGATGTTAATGTTTAGAAACAAACCATGTTTAATCATGATAATTGAAAATGTAAGAAAGATTAAATGAAGAGATAACATTTAAATATAGTGAATAAATTACTTAATATTGTTATTGTTGAAACAGGTACATCGCGAGGTGAAGAGATAATATTTTGGAATGTAATATTCATGTATTTACTTTGAGTGTAAATCCTTTTGTGTTGTAAAAATTAAGTAGAAGGTGTAATATGTAGTGAATGTATTATATATATGTATAGTTGTTAGTATGACCAAATCATTTTCAAAATGATAAGATAAGATTTATTATAAATATATTATGACTCTTAATCTTAATGTTGTATTTATGTAGTTTAAAGGCTTATATGTAGTTAGTTAGCATTTATTACATTTAATGATGATTTTGTTTATCTTTTGAGTTGTTTTGGTAGTACATTTATGTTAATTTACTAATTGATATCATGAGACTTGCATATATTGATAAATATGAATATTGAGTTATTGTTTGATGAATGGAATATGATCCAGGATGATTGGATCAAGATGGAAGTCGTAATAACATATAATAGAAGTGTTGTCGATAACTTTGTATCAACAAAATAGAGGAAACTCTGCAGAAATTTCAAAAAAAAAACCCATAATTTAGACATATTACCCAACACTTGACATTGGTAAGGAAAAGTTGGAGAATTCATAATATTATAATTTGAGGGTTTTACATATATAGAAGAAATCAGAAAGAAAAATAAAATCAAAAGAACATGGACTAAAATGAAATACTCATGAACCAAAAGGACCAGTATGTATATTGTGGTTGTAGGAGAGAGAAAATGGGTAAAAAGGAAAAACCGACCACCAATAATCCTCTTACCTTCATCTGATGACACACACACCACTATGGAGAAGAGAATATGGTGGTGTATCACGATAGTGGGGCATTTTCAACTGTCAAATGACATTGTATGGGACGCCTGCATTGGCGTGTATGGAGGAAAACTATTGGCGCTTTAGTTAGAAGTACCTTCAAATATTTAAAAAAAAAAAGAATTCTAAAAATATGGAATTACCTAAACACCTCTGGAGTTGGCAATAATAACAAAAAAATCAGGCATGGAATACCATTCTGCCCCAGCGTCAGCCCTCCATTTTTGTAGTTTATAAGGGCATTTAAATAGTTACAATGTTCACTAAATGTGAAACACTAAGGGCCTGTTTGGGAGGACGGTTGGGGTAGCTTTTCAAAGTACTTTTCGTACCGAAATACATCAAAATGATGTTTTTTTTTGTTTTTTTTTAAATATTTTTGACATCAGCACATTAAAATGACCTAAAAACACCAAAACATATTCATTTAAAAAGGTAAAAAAAAATCAATTTGTGCGGCAAATGTGTAGTTTTACTGTGCATATAAAAAAAGAAAAGACGCAATCTTCCCTAAACAATCGATAACGACACACAAGTGCCCTGGTCAAAATACCTCCAAAATTAAAAGTTAAATTTTATGATTTGTAAAGTAAAATAATTATTTTATTGTCGAAATTCATAGTGAAATATCCGGAGATGAAACATGACGATTTTTATATTTTTTGTAATATGGATAAAAAATATCCGGAAATTTATAGTGTGGGTCCTACCTGTCCTCCGGTTGCGGTCTACGTGGAGGGAAGCTTGAATTTCGGTGACGTGGTGGAGTTCTGTTTGTTTGGTGATGTGGCGGAGGGGGGTTGAGGGGGATTTGGAAAGATTGTGGAAGCGAATAAAATTGATTTCCCCCCCTTTTGTTTTTCTATTTAGGAGTTAAATTAAATTAAATTAAATTAAATCAAATACGTTATTGTTATACTCAAACTTGATTTACATGAATGATTAGGTTAAAAATAAAATATATTTTTTATTATTAAAATAATATATATATGCATACACACACACTTTCTACCATCAATATCACAATGTTTGTAAAACCAATTTAAAAACATTTTTGAAAAAATTAATGTTTTTTGCTTTAAATTAATATTTTTTATTGCTTTTAGATCAATTTAATGAATTAATATCAAAAATATTTTTTTTAAATAATAATTTTAATATATATATATAATATTTAAAAAAAACAAATTCAACCAAACTCTTAAAATATCCATTTAAAAATATAATTATGCATGTCATGAGAAATGTGTGTGTGTGTGTGTGTGTGTGTGTTTATAATTACTTTCTACCATCAACATCAATATCACGAGTTTGTAAAACCAATTTTTTAAAAATATTCTTGAAAAAGTTTTTTTGCTTTAAATTAATATTTTTTATTGCTTTTAGTTCAATTTAGTGTCTTAATGTCAAAAATATTATTTAATTTTTTTTAATATATATATATATATATGAATAAAAAAATATTTTAAAAAATAAATTCAACTAGACTCTTAAAATATCACTTAAAAATATAATTAATTATGTGATGAGAAATCTCAAGCAAGATATAAGCCATAGAAATGGCATTTTCTTCGCTTACTATTATCCTTCCTCCAATCATTTCCTTTATAATTGTGATAAAAATTGTTTTTTTATTTAAATATATATAAAAATATTTAAAACAAAATAAATATATATTTTTTTTCAAAAATAATTTTAAAACACATTGTTAAACATGTCCGTAGAAAACAAAAATGCCATAATACACTATCACTGTCAGCTATCAGCATGGCAAATCTGGATCAGCACATTCAATTTGAGAAATTACATTTATAGCCATGTTTCCATGTCCACACATGCACCAAGTCTTTACAAACCTTCATTGTCCACCAATAGTGTTCATGGGAGGTCAATCAAAAGTTTAATTACCTCATTAAAGCAGAAGATGATGTTTGCATACGTACCCAGCAAGATAAGATTTATCAGTACTAAAAACAAGATTTGGAGGATTTCTTATCTTCAACGACTCATGCCTAACACGTTACCACCACTCAAATTTGATTGACCCTGTGCATAAAAGGGCTCTCTTATTGATCAGTTCATCAGGAGAAAAACATCTGGGAATTCTCAATAAATGGAGAAAGAAAACTCTTCATCAGATGAATCAGTTGCCCTGATTGTGGGTGTCACTGGCATGGCAGGGTTTAGCTTGGCGGAGGCTCTGCAAAAGCCAACAACTCCGGGCAGGCCGTGGAAGGTGTATGGCGTGGCCAGGCGCCCCTTGCCAGATTGGTTTCCCTCCTCCTTGATCGACTGTTTCATATCTCTTGATGCCTTAGACGGTGCCGATACAGCAAACAAACTCTCACCTGTGGCCCATGAAATCACCCACGTCTTCTGGGTTTCCATACAAGTTCATGAAAATGAAGAGGTCAACATCTCCATGAACTCCACCATGCTAGCCAATGTGCTCAACACACTCAAATCTGCTACCCCTTCAGCAATCAGACACGTCACTTTGCTAACCGGAACCAAACACTACATGGGTCCGATATTTGATCCTTCACTTGCCGGCAAGTTTGTCCACCAGGAGCCACCTTTCAAAGAGGACATGGACAGACTTCCCTACCCCAATTTCTATTACGCCCTGGAAGACCTGGTTGCGTCATATTTGCCTTCAATTACACACTCAGTTCATCGCTCATCGATAATAGTAGGTGCATCTTCAAGAAGTGTGTATAACACAGTGCTTACTCTATCTGTTTATTCTGCTATTTGTCGATACCAAGGGCTACCATTTCGATACCCTGGGAGCAAATACACATGGGATCACTTCTGCGACATGTCCGATGCAAGGGTGCTAGCTGAGCAACAAATATGGGCGGCGGTGACTGAGGGGGGCAGGAATCAAGCCTTCAACTGCACAAATGGCGATGTTTTTACGTGGAAGAGTCTGTGGAAAGTCTTGTGTGAGGTCTTTGATGTTGAGTTTGTGGGCTATGAAGAGAGTGATGAGAAGTTTGATTGGGTGGAGATGATGAAGGGAAAAGGCAAAGTGTGGGATGAGATTGTTGAGAAATACGGGCTGATAGAGACTAAGATGGAAGATATTGCTTGTTTTGAAGCTCTTAATGTGGTTTTGCATCTAGGGTTTCAGCATGTCTGCAGCATGAATAAGAGCAGAGAATTAGGGTTTCTAGGGCATGCTGATACACTGAAGAGTATTCCTATGTGGGTGGGGAGACTGAGGGAGATGAAGATCATACCGTGAAGACAAGTTATTTTTTATTTCAAAGTGTTGTGAATAGTATGAAAGTAAGGAAAGAAACAGAAAACTTGAGTAGTAGTGTTGTCTTTGAGGATATTTTTCTGATATTACTATATTTTTTAGATTCAATAAGTTCTTTTTTAATAAAAGAATATAGCACATAAATAGTTTGGAAAGGAAAAAAACTAGCAAATGAGTAGAAGAGAAGAGTATTTTGGGATGTGTCTTGTTTGAAAAAAAAATATATGGTATTTATAGGTAATCATGATGTAACAATCATATTTAATTTTATTATGAAATTAATATGGTCATTACAATAATTTAAAAATAGCTGTTATAAAATTAAATTATGGTGACCGTTATAACTAGAAAAAAATAAACGAAAAATGTCTTAAAATTTTTAATTATTAAAAATAAATTTTCAATTGTTACAAATATTATGATTTCAGTTTAAGGTTCATCAAAATATTTTAATCAAATAATAAAAAATTTCAAGAGTATAGGCGTTGCCTCGCATGTAAGGGGGCAAATCAGAGATTTTTCTCTTACTCGATTCATTCTTATGTACGCGAGCTCACTTTATTTTCTTTATTGATTAATATCCCATCTCAAATTTTATTATATAAATACTTGATGGAAGTCTTCTTTTATTCATGCTATACCCTTTAATGTGGGTGGGGAGACTGAGGTACATGAATATCATACCATGAAGATGATGTCCATTCCAATCTATACTTAGTTCCTTAGTGATGTAAGATGCTCTTTTCTTAAAGTGGGAAAAATAATACAAGAGGGTAACAAATGAAGCAATGGTATTCTTATTTTTTCTCCAGGTCCACATCTTTCTTTACAATGATTTCTATAATTCTTGCTCCTTGCTCCACCTTTTCCCATTTATTTCAACAACCACTGCACCTTTTCATCGGTTATAAGGATGGAAAATCATAACTAATAAAGGATCCAAGTAGAGACCACAAAAGTAAGTAATGTTAATATAAATCATATTATGAGGTCTCACTTAATATAATATCAGAGTCTTATTAATCTAATAGTTACAAGTTTGAATCTCATTAAATACATTCTATTTGATGAAAAACCAAACACAAGGTAGTGTGAGTCTATGCAATAATGCCAAAGGGTTCTTACTTGAGGAGGTGTGTTAGAGAATAATACAAATTATATTCTAAGACCTCACTTAACAACTTAAGCTTTTAGGTAAGATAATTTTTTGACATGGTATTAGATTGATTTAGTGGCTACGAGTTTGAATCTCATTATTCTCATTCTATTTGATGAAAAACTAAGTACAAGATAATGTGGATATGTGCAAGTTTCAAACTCAAAGAACTTTCATTTGAGGGTGTGTGTTAGAGAATAATATAAATCATATTATAGAGTCTTATCTAATAATTTAAATTTTTAAATGAGATAATTCCTACAAGTAATATTACCTAACAATAGACGCAAATTCTAGCAAATGATCATCGAGGACTGTTACTAAGATGAATTTTAAAACTCAAAAGGCACGAGTAGCAAGCAAAACAACACCATTAAGGTTCACTTTCAACTCAATAGAGGAGTTCCCCAATGCTGATAATCGAAGACAATATGGCAACTACAGAATCATGAGCTTGAAAAGTAATGAAAAGGTCAACAAGAATTGAAGTCTGACCTAAAATGTTGCTATAAAGGTATTAGTTTAAATAGACTAAAATGCATTGCTTTTTTTTTTTTATCAGGAAATAATGACATGGTGATTTCGGTTATTTTTATTAAAAAATATAGTAAAAAATATTTTTATCTTTAAAATTTGTTAACTATAAAAATTATAATTTTATAGTATTATAAAATAATATAAATTATATTTTAAAATCTAACCTGGCAAGTTAAGCAATTACCGCCACTCAAATTTGATTGACCTGTGCATAAAAGGGCTCTCTTACTGAGTTCATCAGAAGAAAACTCTTCTCCAGATGAATCAGTTGCCCTGATTGTGGGTGTCACTGGCATGGCAGGGTTCATGGGAGGTGAATCAAATGTTCATCTCATCAAATGAGAAGATACTGTTTGCATACCCAGCAAGATAATGTCCAGAGAATTGCCGATGTTGATTCTTATCAGTTCTTAGGATGAGATTTATCAGTTCTAAAAACCAAGTTGTGGAGGATTTCTTATCTTCAACGACTGACGAACACGTTACCACCACTCAAATTTGATTGAGTTGCCCTGATTGTGGGTGTCAATGGAGAAAGAAAACTCTTCATCAGATGAATCAGTTGCCCTGATTATGGGTGTCGTCACTGGCATGGCAAGGTTTAGCGTGGCGGAGGATCTGCAAAAGCCAACAACTCCAGGCAGGCCGTGGAAGGTGCATGTATGGCGTAGCCAGGCACCCCTTGCCAGATTGGTTTCTCAGAACCAAGCACTACATGGGTCCGATCCGATATTTGATCCTTCACTTGCAGGCAAGCTTGTCCATCAGGAGCCACCTTTCAAAGAGGACCTGGACAGATCGACTTCCCTACCCTAATTTCTATTACGCCTTGGAAGACCTGGTTGCATCATATTTGCCTTCAATTACACACTCAGTTCATCGCTCATCAATAATAATCGAGGTTGTCACTAATATTTGGGTTGGTGTTTTGTTTTTTTAATTGGAACAGAATATTTCAGTTTTAGAGCTTTTTGATGCGCCAGTTGTACTGTTTATGTGTGTGTGTGTACATATATATATATATATATATATATATATATATATATATATAAAATTAGCTCAAGTTCAAAAATAAAATTATTTAGAATAGTGCAATTTAATCTAAAAATACACACAATAAAATGATTTTATGAACAAAATTATGAACATGTATAATATTACGAGAATATCATCATCAATCTCGCAAAGTCATTACATTCTCTGATTGATCTGAACTTTTAACATAATATATATAATATATATCAAAAAACTTCTCGTAAAATTTCATCTCAATCTAACGGTCGTATTAAGAAATATGATTGATATTGTAAAATTATTCATTATTTAAAAAAAATACTATTTGGCCGAAATAAAACGGGTAGAACAAAACCGAAACGTTTCAGCCTGTATTTATCTGGAACGGGCCGGAGTTTAAACCAAGATAAAAACCAGAGCAAATACACATGGGATCACTTCTGTGACATGTCTGATGCAAGGGTGCTAGCTGAGCAACAAATATGGGCGGCAGTGAATGAGGGAGCCGGGAATCAGGCCTTCAACTGCACAAATGGAGATGTTTTTACGTGGAAGAGTTTATGGAAAGTCTTATTGAGGTCTTTGATGTTGAGTTTGTGGGCTATGAAGAGAATGATGAGAAGTTTGATTAGGGTGGCGATGATGAAGGGAAAAGGCAAAGTGTGGGATGAGATTGTTGAGAAATACGGGTTGTTAGGGGAGAAGATGGAAGATATTGCTTGTTTTGAAGCTCTTAATGTGGTTTTGCATCTAGGGTTTCAGCATGTCTGCAGCATGAATAAGAGCAGAGAATTAGGGTTTCTAGGGCATGCCGATACACTGAAGAGTAGTATTCCTATGTGGGTGGGGAGAATGAGGGACATGAAGATAATATCGTGAGACAAGTTATTTTTATTTTAGAGAGTATAGGTGTTATCTTGCGTATAAAGGAGTAAATCAGAGGTTGTCTCTTACTCGACTCATTTTTATATGCACGAGCTGACTCTAATTAGTTCCAAATGATATAAGATACTCTTATCTCAAAGTCAGAAAAATAATATAAGAATGTAACAGATGAAGCAATAAAGGATCCAAGTAGAGACCAGAAAAGTTAGTAATGTTACAGAATAATATAAATTATATTATGGGGTTTCACCTAACATAATATCAAAATCTTGTTGATTTAGCGGTCACGAGTTCGAATCTCACCATCTTTATTCTATTTGATGAAAAAACAAGCACAAGGTAGTGTGGGTCTATACAAGTTTCAAGCCCAAAAGATTTTGCTTGAGGGGATGTGTTAGAAAATAATACAAATCATATTATGGGACCTCACCTAATAGCTTAATCTTTTAGGTGAAATGGTTTCTTGACATTGTATCAGAGCCTTATTGAGCCAGCGGTCACGAGTTCGAATCTCACCACCCTCATTTTATTTGATGAAAAACCAAGCACAAGTTAGTGTGAGTATGTGCAAGTTTCTAGTCCAATAGCTTTCATTTGAGGGGGGTGTTAGAGAATAATACAAATCATATTCTGGAACTTCACCTAACAGCTTAAGATTTTAGGTGAGATGATTCTTTGGCATGGTATCAAAGCTTTATTGACCCAAAGGTCACGAGTTCGAATCTCACAATTCTTATTCTATTAGATAAAAAAAACTAAGCACAAGGCAATGTAGGTCTGTGCAAGTTTAAAGTCCAAAGGACTTTCATTTGAGATTGTGTGTTAAAAAATAATATAAATCATATTATAGAGCCTCACCTAACAATTTAAGTTTTTAAATGAGATGATCCCTTAATAAGTATATCACCTAACAATAGACTCAAATTCTGGCAAATGATCATCGAGGAATGTTACTAAGATGAACGAGTAGTAAGCATTACTTCTATTTTTATCAGAAAATAATGACATGGTGATTTCAGTTATTTTTATTAAAAATATATTTTTATTTTCAAAATTTGTTAACTATAAAAATTATAATTTTATAAAATAATATAAATTATATCTTAAAATTTGACCTTACAAGTTAAGCAATTGTGCTGAATTTTTTTTTTAATATGATATCCAAACCTAGTCATGAAGAGTTCAAATCTCATTCCTCTATTTTATTTATAGTGTACATTCATGAGAAGTGTAATTGATGGTATGTATAAAATATAATTTATTTCTATTGTCTCTATAAATAAAATAAAATAAAATGTGAAAAAGACTTTTTTGCAACTAAAAAAATGTACTATCTTTTCAAAAGAAAAACTTTTCTTATATTATATTTCTAAATGAATTTTAAAACTATGTAAAAAATATCAAGAGAGACTTTGGACTATTTATTTATTTTTATTTTTTTGTCATGGAGTGGGGCTTAGGTACTTAATTACAAGTAAATAAGCAATTTCTTGGTACTAATCAAAGGCAACATTATTATATAATTTCAGGAAATAGACAGACAAAGATACAAAAAGGACAGGTTCCTTGCTGCACCAAAAGTATAAAAAAAAACAAAAACAATAGGGCATATTCTCATTTATATATTTAATATTTGCCCACTACATAAACAGAAGCATGAAAAAAAAAAGTTAAATAAAAAAGATGCAATCAATCAACAGCTTTCATTACATGTACATAGAAACAAAAATCAAAACCAATCCCTGTTGTTTACTGATCATCTGCTTCAAATTTCTTACTCAAAAGCTATAATCTGATTTCAATATTCTCTTGCTTAATGGAAGCTTTGAGCTATCCCTCAATCCCATTGGCCCACCGTTTCCATTACCGTCAACTTCGTCTTCAACATCTACCTCAAAAGCAGGATGATTAAGAATGTTTTTAAGCAGTTGTGTCCCTCTGAGAGCATTTGTCAGAGGCAAGTGACCTTCAGGTGTGTCATCACTGAGCTCCCAGATGAACTCGTTAGGAAAAGCTCTGTAATTGTGTTGCTCAACCTCGGTGTCAAGCTTCTTCATCCAGCCAACTTTGATGAAAAACTTGGTGAAGTCCTTGTTAGCTTTTTGCTGCCATATTCTCTTCTGAACACTGTATCCGAACTTGTTGTTGCTGTGATTTTTCCACAGTTCGTCGATGATTTTAAGGTCTTCCTCTGAAATAAACTGGACCTCGGAGAAGAAGACATAGCCACGCGTTTGAGCTGCTTCGCCAGCCAGAACAATGAGAAGTCTGCGGGTTTCTTCGTCGGCTTCGCGGAAGTTTTGGTTAGAGAGATGTTGCCGGAGGAGGTCAAGGGAGCTGGTTTTGGAAGTTGAGGGGGTAGTGGAGGTCGCGGGGGAGATGGAGTGGGCAGCGGTGGTTGTTGCGGAGGAGGAGATAGAGAGGGAGAGAGAAGTGTTTGTGTTGACGGAGATGGAGGTGGCGGGCTTGAGGAGGAGAGAAGAGGGAGGGAGGGTGTCTGAGGGGAGGAACTTGAGGAGGGAGTGGCGGTGGGTGAGTGACCGTAATGAGTTGGTAGCCATTGGAGGTAGAAAGAAAGAGCAGGAAAAGGGTCTGAAAAAGTTTTGGGATCGTCGTCAAGGTGATGAAAGAAGCAAGGATGAATGTGATGGCTTTGATGGAGGGTGGAAGGATTTGAGTGATGGTTGGATTTTTGCTGGGAGATAAGGAATTTGTGGTGTAAGATGTCAGCATGCAATACAAACTACAAAGGTGGATTTTGATTGGGTAGATGAGGGTGAGACTAGATCTCCCCCACACAAGTAAAGATAGGACGAAAACAAGGAAATGTGAAAAAAAAAACTTGGAGAAAACTGAAAAATATTAACCGGGAAAAAAATTGATTAGCTGGTTTTCGGTTTTTTAAGAAAAAATATCGGTAAATCAAACCGAACCGGTTCAAATTAAAAAAATACTATGATTTTATTTTTTATTTTTTCGGTTCAGTTTAAATTTCTAGTTTGCTTTCATTTTGGTTAAATGAGAAAAGAAAAAATTTGGTTAAAGTAAATTAAAACCTAAAAAAGCTGAAACTATTTTTTGTTTTTTAGTTAAAAAACCGAACCGCAATAGATCGGTTTAAACCAGGTCCGATTCAGTTTTTTTCATTTATTTTTTTTTTAAATCAATTTGGTTGTTTTTATTGATAAAAACCAAACTAAACAGAAAATACTCACCCCTGGGCGAGGCTAAATCTCCCTCTCCTATTAACAAGTGAAGATAGGAAACAATATTTCCCACCATAAAACAAAGGACAAGAAAACAAAACAAAACAAAAATCAAAGTCCATTCTGGCCTTTGCCTTCAACAAGCAAGTTGTGCTAGCACATGCTGAAGGCATTGGGGAATATTTGACTAAACTTTCCTTCATCGAACACAGAACAAAGAAGTGTTTGGTTTCAGTTAATGGATTTCATTTAATCATGGAATTTCAGTTAAGAGCAACAAAAAGCAATTAAAAGCACTCTAGAAGGAAAAAAATAGCTGCTATTGAGCAATAATATTCTGAGAAGTCGAGGAGCTTAAACTCATGATCCAGACCAATCAGTTTTGATAAGTGGATGGTGATGTTACTACATAGGAAATACAAAAGCACAGTTACAAGATGAAGTTCATAAAGCTCCATCTTTATCAATTACTCTTCCTCAAATATTTAACTACATTAATCCAGAATGACCAAGCTAATTGGATTTACACTTCTGATACCTAAAAGATGGACCCAGGCAGGATTACAAAGCAGGTAATGAATACTGGGATACAAAAATCTTATCTTAATGAGGCCCGCGCCGAACTAATCAGACTATTGTATGTCTTATGTTTTGAAGGATCTCTACTGATTCAAAACTAATCAAGCATCAAAAACCTTCATGTTGTACAACTTTGCCAAACCAGGAGCAGTTCCGTCAGACACGACATTATCTATTATGCTGAACTTCTTGTAATTTGCTTTAAGGGTTTCATCTTGCTGCTTTGCAAGCTTCTCTTCTTGGGCCAACTGTTGCTGCAAATGAGAAAGGCAATTTAAAAGAACATAACCAGCCAAAACATATTAAAGATCTACTCTACAGGAAAAACATGCAAGCATCAATCAAGTAAGCTGAGATTCAATGGATGCTGTCACATGAACTTACCTGGAGCAAAAATAAATCTTCAGCAGCATGCTTTCTGACAAGACGCTTAATTTTACTTGCCACTTCAAAATCAGGGTCTTTTCTGTCCACCCAACAGCACTGTATCCTTCTACCAGGCTTGATTGGGCGATCATCAAACATCTCCTCTTCCGCACGAAATGCTCTAACAGGCCGAGGCATCCCAGACATCATGAAGGGGAACTGGGTGATCTCTAAAACAACAGCTTTCGCTTGCCTAGGACACTCCATTTCCACCAAGGCACAACATGGGATATTTTTGGGTCCTGTGTAGTTCGGGATAAACTGCACATTCTTCACAGTCCCAAACTGACCAAGGGCTGTTCTCACGACAGATTCGGTCACTTGAGGTGAGAGGTTGTCAATGTAAACTGTACGTTTCACCTTCTCCAGAAACACAGCATAGTCTGTTTCAGCTGTCGAAGTAGAATCCATATAGGATGGTACACTCGACCTATAAACATACATCCAAAACCTAAACAAGTTAGACATTCCAAGTTTTTCAGTCCAAAAACACATCCCATCGTAATTAGCCTTTTCAACTAAAGTCATATCCATAACATCAAGTTCATAACTAAATAGTATATACACATCAGAAATTAAAAATCAAATGAATTTTTGCATGATAAAGCTTCCAAAGTTTTGAAAGACTGATATAATAATGAATAATGCTGCCACATGCTCCTGTCCTCCTTTGATTGCTCTAAATGTCATTCCATGCAATTTATGATCACATCATGAATTAAAACAGACCCAAACCATAGCCACATAGCTAGATACTATCTTCCCATTATCCAAAACTACAACTTGATTTTCAGTCATCATACCAATTCAGTTTCCATTCCTGATGTTCTCCAACAAAATTGAGACACATGCTATCTTCATATATATAACCAAGCAAGAATGAAAGAATAGTACGACATATCAACAACATAGTAACCACAAATCACTACTAGCATATGAAAAGAACCCAAGTCTAGAAGAAAACTAATGAGCCCCATCTTGACTAAAACCCAAGAATTTTGCTAGGAATCAACACAAAAACAATCCACCACCGTTGCATCAACAGAATGCATAATGTGGAATGCTAGGGCTGGAGTGACTATAACACCTCATTTTACAGCGAATCAAATCTGCACCTCCCATAACCCACATGAGAAAAATATGAACAAACAGTACAGCATATCAACAAAAAAGTAACCACAACTCCCTACTAGCAAATGACAAGAAACCACACCCGAAAGATATAGCAAATCCCCTCTAAAAGCTAGAAACTATACAACCAGAATCCACACACCATGTATTTTCTATTTGGATTTAAAAAAAAATAAATCAAATCACGTGAATTTTCTATAATTATCAGCAGCACATTAAATTACATAAATTATTTAAAAGAAAAAAAAAAAACAAGAGAAAAAGATGACGTTTCTTCTCTTTCAGCAACTTTCTCAGAAAAACAAACAAAAACCCAAAATTTGAAATGGGCATACCTGATTCGTGGATGAACGATACAGAAGTAATCAAGGTGAGAAAAAATTGGAAGGGAGGTATTCTTTCACGAGGAAAAATCAATTGGAAAGATAAAAAAAGAGAGACCCAAATCAGGGCGAAAGGGCCAAGACCCAATACGAGATCAGCCCAGCCCAAGGGAGGGGCTGCGAGCCGAGCCAGTTAATAAGTAGAGCAGCCCATCAACCCAGTTTTTTTTTATTATTAAAATAATGTGGTTTTGATTTTTTCTAATAAAATAAATATTATTTTAGTTTTTTAATAGAAAAACTCAAAATAAAAATGTCTTAATAGAAGGGAAAAATTGGTTTGAAAAAGACAATCTACTTGCTCGCTAGGCTTAAAGTTGATGAATCACTAAATAAATCTATGATGTTACTGTTTAAAAAAAATTGAAAACAATATAATTTTTATTTTGTTTTATATTTTATTTATTTCAAATTAAAAAAAATTAAATGTTTTTATATTATTATAATATGATAATACCAAAAATAATTTTTTAAATATATATATATATATATATATATATATATATATATATATATATATATATATATATAATTTTGATGTAAAAAAAACAATCACGGCTAGAAAAAATATAAAAAACTTAAAGACAAATAGAAAAACTGCCCCCACGCAGGATCGAACTACGGACCTTCAGTTTACAAGACTGACGCTCTACCACTGAGCTATAGGGGCTCTTTCTGAACTGATCACTCTTCTTTAATATATTAAATGTTATACTTCTCCTTAGCTTCCAAAATTATTTATGTGAACACATGTTTATGATATCAACTCAGACCATGAAAGTTTCGTTTATTTATGATTTTTCATAACCCATTTAGTTAAAGCTGTATTTCTGGTGGTCGCTGTATTTCTGGTGGTCCCAGGATACAATGACAAATAACTTGTGATTTGAATAATAGATCTCGAGTTCGAGTCAAAACGTGTATCACTTGTGAGAGTCTTAGATAAATAATCAAAGTTTTACTCGTTCACTTTGATCCACAAATATATTTTCCCTCAAAATAGAGTTTCTTGTCATCCAAAAAAATATCTAGGCACTAGACTGCATGAATGGATGGGTATTTGCTCTGATATTTCAGCATGGAGTCAATCTCAACCTTGCTGAAGGTGACTAACAGGGATTAAGATCTGGAGTGATCTTGTAAAACAGGAGGCCTGAGTCTTGTCTGGGGTTCAAATTGTGCCTCTGGTATTTCATCATTATTATTAATCTCCAGGAGGGAAAGGGAACAACAGTTCATGAATTAGTATGAAGAAGCAAGCCAGCCTGTGGATAGAACATGAACAAAAACATGTACTTTCTGAAAGTGTCGGAACCTTGTGAAGAATCATCTAATTGTAAGAATTGAATACATAAATTGACATCTGAAAGTTACAAAATAACAAGGTGATTGTGGTGGTGGTGGTGGTGGTGGAACCACTTGGTGTTCCAGAAAACTACCCTCTTTCCTTTTTTGTTTTACATTTTCATTCTACAGGAAACCAAATGCAAACCCGAGAAACCACAACCAAGAATTCAAAATGTTTCGGGTACTGGTTTCAGAAGTTATGCTGCAAGAAAAGTCTTTCTTGAGGTGAAGCAGGTCCAATCTCTTCCTCCAAACTCCTCAACCCATCCCCTACGTTTGCAACATAGCCTAAGTTTCTTGTTGAGGTTCTACCATCAACATCTGCATCGGAGACTGAAGACTTTCTCCCCTGGGAGGAAGTAAGGCTCGGAAAAGTTATCCACGACGGCGCTCGAAACTCGATCCTTTGGTCTTCTCCTTCTACAGCATCGGTTTCTGAGACCGCTGATCGGCTCGAAGATCTCTGAGAAGATTTCTTGTGCAATCTACTGCTTCCAAGAACAACTTCGGTTGGCAATATTGGTTGGTCATTACATGGGCTGCCCATCAGTTGTGCAAGGGCACGTTCCAAAGCTGTTGTTACTATATCCATGGATGGCCTCTCCTTCCCCCTCATTCTGACACACTTGCAAGCCACATTTGCAATCCTTTTCAACGCTTCAGGATCGGACGGCGGCTTCAGAACCGGGTCCAATATGGCCGATATATCTCCTGCTCTGATCAGAGGAACTGCCCATTCGACTATATTTCCTTCTTCGTATTGCATGTCTATGGCCTTACGGCCACTGAGGATTTCCAAGAGTAACACGCCAAAGCTATAAACGTCGGATTTGGTCGTGAGGTAGTGAAGCCTATAGTACTCCGGATCAAGATAGCCAAGTGTTCCTGCCGGTAGCTCAGCCAACGGCGAGCTACTATTAGCCGGTCCCAACAGAGAAAGGCCAAAATCAGACACTCTCGCGTTGTGTTCTTCATCGATGAGAATGTTCGAAGACTTGATGTCTCGATGAATTACGGGCGGGCAAGCGTAACCATGCAAGTATTCAATTCCCCTGGCTGCTTGTACTGCAATGGTAACCCTTCGCACCCAATTCAACTGCTCTTTTAAGGCAGGGTTCTTCCCATGAAGATGCTGGTGCAAGGATCCATGAGCCATGAATTCGTAAACCAGAAGCCTTTCTCCACCTTCTTCGCAATAGCCGAGCAAGTTGAGCAAATGAGCATGGTTTAGTCTTGATAGCAGATCAAGCTCAGTGTGGAATTCTTTCGAGTTTTTCAGACTATCAGAACACACTATAGCCTTTTTCACCGCAACAAGTGTCCCATCCCTTAAAACCCCCTTGTAAACAAGCGAGAAACTTCCTTTTCCCACTATGGATTCTTCCTTGAATCCACTGGTGGCCTTCTCAAGTTCCTCATAAGTGAACATCCGTGCCCTCCTTAACTTGATCTCATCCATGTCAGGGCGGATCTTTCCGTTATCCTTAGAAGCCGAAGAACCGCCACCACTGTTTTTCCTGGTCTTTGATTGTTTTGCCGGGCATTGACAGTTCCTCAACCTATACCGAACATACAAAATAGCAGTTGTCGTCACAACCACCACCAAGAACACAGCAAAGCCAAGCTCAGCAATAATGACTGGCAATTGCAATGACCAAAACCTGTTCTTTTCTTTAGCATTATCGGAATATAAAGAAGAACAGTTCGAGAAGCATTCTGATGAATAACAACTGGAACAATTATAGTCACACTGACGATCCGATTTCGAAGTGCATCCGATTTTCTGGTACATTTCAGCAGGGCAGCCATTACTGCAGGCCAAGCAAGCACGAGAGCCCGGAGATTTGCAAGGCGTGCCGGCATCGACGAATTCATAGGAACCAGGAGGGCAAGGAGTGGTTTTGCAGAGTCCAGGTGAAACAGCCAGGGGAAGAGAGGTAGGGAACCCAAGACCCCAACAAACAGGCAGGAGAGATTTCTCGGCGAGAATTCCACAGGTGAAGTAATTTCCGGCAGCTATTCCGGAGAACTTGATACCAGTAGGAGTCGGAGTACTTGGCTTTACATTATAGCCCCAACAAATCACCTCGCCGTCATAGCTCTTGATTCCACAAGCATGGAACTTTCCTCCCACGACAGACAGCATAGGATCAGTCGGAGGCAAATCAACATTTCCTTGATTCAAATATGCTGCTGATATTGCAGAAATCTCTCCTTCAAGGTCCAAGCTCCTTCCCCAACAGAAGGCTCTTGAATTCACCCCCACTAGAATCCCACAGACATGATACCCACCAGCCGCAATCTTTTGAAATCTCATTTCTTGAGGAATCAGGCTGATTACACGGCTACTGGACTCATCACCCCAGCAGAAAACAGTCCTATTCTCAGAAAACAGTCCACAATTGAAGTCAGAACCAGCTGAGATTGATTGAATCTGCCCATCAAACACATGGTTCCTCGTCATGTTGTAGCCCCAACAGTCAATAAGAGAAAGGTTTCTACGCCTGCCCGTTAAAGGCTTTCTCAAACCACACAAATGGTAATCGCCGGCACTGATTTCAACATACTCAGCCTCTTCCATCATAGGCCGAGGCACACCTGATCGAAGATAGCCACTACTTCCCCAACAGTACGGCCGGTTAGATTCCAGCAGAAGCCCGCAAACAAAGCCATCCCCAGCAGTTAGACCAATGAAAGGAAAATGAGCTGGTGTTTCATGGATAATAGCTGAATTTGAACCGTAGCAATTCACAAGATGAGACCCATCTGATTTTATACCACAAAAGGCAGGACCTTTCTCACCGTAAGAAATGGCGATGGAAGACATGGAGCCTAAACCTGAGACTGGCCACCATAAATCTGATAGAACCACAAATTGAACCACAAATCCACAATTCCATTTGCTAGTCATCAAGACCCTAATAAGGAAATCTCTGACAGAATGGCTCCTACTCCCCATCACACCAGCCAAACTCCAACATACATAGATATGAAATACCACCAGCCTTAAAGTTTTTTTGATACTTCACCACCGACACTACAGGCAGACAAGGAGTTCATGGAGTATGACTTGCATGTTAGCTATAGTCTTAAACCAAGATGTAAAATTCGGATATCTGTCGTTGTTCCACGACATGAACCAGCAAAGAAATGCAACAGTCCATTAATAACAACACCTAAACACCAGGCCATTGTCCTTTTTTTGCATCCAGTGACCACAACACACAACCCTCAAGCACAAGCAACAATGCAGAAGAAAATGAGATGAAAAACACAAATATACTTGAATCTACTGACGGTGAACCAAACAAACAACCAAAATCCAGATAAAAAACTGGCAATCTTAACACAAGAACCTCTACAAACTACAATCTTACAAACACAACACCTTAAGCTGAAAATCCAAGAACTTTTCCAGCTTTTTATCTCTATATACACACCTCCCTGCTTCTTCTTCTTTTTTAAAAAAGAAAGAACTTACCCTTTAACTGAAAGGGAGACTTCTGCAAGTTTTGGTTCAAGAAACTTGCATTAGATCACATTTAGAGCCAAACCTCAGCTTCTTTCAATATATTTACCTTCAACCCGATCTCATTTTTAGTAAAAATGGCTTCTCTATCTCTTTTGCATGCGGGTTACCAAAGAATGCTAATACTGCTTCAACAAAAAACGTTTTTTTTATTAAAAAAAAAAAAAAACCTTAAGGTGGGGTGTGTTTGTCGATGATGGTTACAGGAGTATAGTGGTTTCAGGCGAGAGAGAAAGAGAGAGAGAGAAAGAGAGAGAGAATAATAAATGTCCATGAAACTGCAGCTTCTCAATACAGGCAGGGTGTAGGTGGAGACAATAAATGAGGAAGTTAATGCTATATGATGTTTTTCATGCCTTGTTTTTACGGCACTCTGCAGCTTTTGTCAAACCTCTTCTTTTTAACTCTTTCACTTACTGTGCCGGTTTGTGAGTTAGATCGGTGACTCTTGGGATTGGGATGGTGAGTTAAATCGGTTGTTTCTCATAATATTTTTTGTTTAAAAATATATTAAAATAATTTTTAAAATGTAAGAAGCTTCTTCTTCTTTGGTAGGCTCTCCCATGCATGGCTTTGGCCTCCAATGAATATATTGTGCCGAGTTACAAATTTTCTGTGCAGTAATTCACTATAATTAGCATCCTCCAAAAGATTTTTCAAAGATTATTATCATAACTACATTTTACTAATCGTCGTAAAGATATTATGATTGTTCAAACAAAAAAAATCAAGAAATGTTGTATTCTATTAATTGTTTTAAGACTGTTTTTTGCTGTTGTTAATGACTAGTTAATTATCATTAAAGTTGATAATTCTCAAATTTAAATTTTAAGTTTTTAAAAAAATATTTTTAAAACGTGGTGCCAAACAGACACAAAATATTATTAAATTCAACCCGACCTGATATTGATCTTTTAATGATAGAAAATAATATAAATTTAATAATTTCAACTTTTAATTTGAAATAATTTTTATGCGTTGTATTACATTATAAATTCTAATTTCATCGTTTTTTCTCTATTTAATTAAATTAACAAAATTAAATACAAAGTAATAAGAAATTAATATATAAAAGCTTCAGATCGATTTAAATATATATATATATATATATATATATATATATAAATAAAAAATTGAATTCTTAATGTTAGCCATGGACCTCCCTAGTTGCCTAAAATTTGGAAGGTTAGGTTAAAAATTAAATTTAGTTGGTTGGATAGTACTTGTACCTATGTTTACTCTCTAAATGAATTAATGAGACGTACCCCCCTCATCCCATCCCATAATCTTGATTGGATTGAGGGTAAATTTAATATTATTGTATGCAAGATTATTATTTTTTTATAATAAAAGTATTCTCAAATTAATTTATATATTAATTCAGATTAATATATTTTCCTCTACGACTTGAAAAACACATCTCTATGTGTGTGTATTAATTAAAATTAAAAAAAATAGTTAATAGCATTATTATCTCTAATTAGATTAGTATACGAGTTTTTAATAAGATTATATGATGGTTAGAAAATAATATTAATTATATTTTAGAATCTCATCTAATATCTTAAGTTTTTATGTGATATGATATTTTAATATGGTATAACCCAACATTCATGAGTTCAAATCTCACCACTCTCATTTTATTTGATAAAAATTAAACACAATATAGTATAAACATGTGTGTAAATTTCAAGTCCGAAAAATATTCACTCGAAGATATATGTTAAAAATGATATAAATTGTATTATATAATCTTATCTAATCATTTAAATTTTAATAAGTATCATGAAGTGATTATTAGTCCCCGGGGGGGAGCTGAGCGGCACAAGCCTTGCTCTTGCATAAGCAAGAGCAAGATTCGAGCCCCAGCACCAACGCACGAAAGTCGCCCGCCCTGTAAGAGCCTGGACAGCCGGGGGGTTTACGCGTGTCCTGGGCCCACTAATGTGTGCTTTCCGGTCCATGTGGTTCCCCACGTCATCCAAAAAAAAATGAAGTGATTATTAGAGAATATAATATAATTTATATTATTATGTAATAATAACAACAGTACAAATAAGTCCTAATTTCGAGGGATATGCATGGAGCGTAAGATGGGGATTTCGCATGTTACCATCGAATCAAGGAAAGCGGCCAGCCAATTACATTAAAAATAAAAAAAATAAGCATTTATTAAATCATATCTCTGTTCTAATTTTTGTCTTGAAGTGGTGGTTTAAGCTTCCCTGTTTATGTTTTGTAAGATTCAAAGTTTAATTAATTATATAAAAAAACATAATTATTCAAAGCTAGACAGGTCAAACTAATGTCTCATCATCTCGGACATGTTGTAGGCTGAATGAATATTATGTTGTTTTTTAAAATGAGTTTTGTTTATAAATAAATTAAAATAATGTTTGTTTTTGAAAAAATATATATATTTTTTTAAAACATAGGGATTGAATAATAGATTTGTGTGCTTTGACTGAAAATGTAAGAAGTTGAAAAGTCGTGTAAATTGAATAATCGGTTACATAACCGACCTTGAGCCACACAATTAGCTATATAAATTAAAGAAGTAGACCGTCCAAGAGTAAGGAATTGAGTACAGCACAAGGGTTATTTATTACAAAAATTATATATATTTATATTGTTTTTCAAAGTTATTTTTATTTAGAAATATATTAAAATAATATATTTTTTATTTTTTAAAAATTATTTTTAATATTAGTACATAAAAATGATTTAAAAACACTACAATAAATTCATTTATAACAAAAAATAAAAGAAAATTATTATTTAAAAAAAAAACACTTTTTGAACATCTCCTTCACTTGTTATAATAAAAACCAACGTCGCCAGCAGGGTCTTGGCCTGGTGGTCAAGAAGGGTTTCTCTCTTCCTCTCACCCCATGTTCAAGCCTTGTCAGACATGCCTGTCACCCCCGCGGTGCCTTACATGTTCATTGGGCTTGCAGGATATTCAGTGGCCCCGGAGATTTACTTGTGGTGCACGCAAGCTGGCCCGGACACCCCCGTTATAAAAAAAAAAAACCAACGTTGTGCCAGCAGGGTCTTGGTCTGGTGGTCAAGAGAAGAGTTTCTTTTTTCTTCTCACCCCAGGTTCAAGCTCTGTTAGGTACGTCTGACACCTACGCGGTGTCTTATATGCTCATTGGACTTGCAAGATATTTAGTGGATCCTAGAATTAGTTGTTGTACGAGCAAGCTGGTTTGAACACCCCGATTATTAAAAAAAAAAAAAAAACATTGCTTGGCGGTCAATTGATAACCTAATCAGCCCAACATAACCTAATCTAACAAGGGCTTTAAAAATAAAATTTTAATACTTGATATAGCGTACTTTTTAATCTAGTCAAAACTCAAATTTGTTCTTTAAAAAAAATATATTTTCATTAAGTATTACTGTTTAAAATTAAATAAAAATATTATTATTTTGATTAAATATTCATCATGATTTGAATTATATCATTATATGGGTCTACGAGGATTCATTATTTTTAATTCTTTATTATAATTTTTTATGATTTCTAGTGACGGATCATTAAAAATTAAATATGTTGCAAGCAGTCACACACTAGCTGATAAACTATAAGAAGGCCATGCTCTCTGTTTATATCTGACTTGGAGTTTTATTAATGTTGTTTTTAGAGTTTTTTTTTGTTTAGAAATAAATAAAAATAATTTTTTTTAAATAATTTTTGATATAAACATATCATAATTATCTAAAAACACAAAAAATATATTTTTAAAAAAAAATAAAAAATTTAGTTTTTTTTTCAAAATCATTTGGAAACAACTTACAAGCACTAATGTGCCTGTTTTATGAGTAATAATCTGCAAGCAATTAGAAAGGTATAGACTCCATGGATAAATAAAAATTTAAGGGAATTTATAGATGAGAAATTTCTTATTAAACTAAACATTAGAGCATAATGTATCCTCCAATTCTCAATCAGATCTTCAAATGCTAATATTTTTTTTCTTTATTTCAAATCATTTTAATATGCTAATATCAAAAATAAATTTTAAAAAATAAAACAATATATTATTTTAATATATTTCCAAATAAAGATATTTTGAGAAACCAACGTGTACAAAGATAACAAATATACTATTAGAATTCTAAAATGGTAATTGTGAAATGAATGGTGATTATAAAAAGATCAATTAAACCACAGGAAACTTTGTTTTACGAGTTCATAAAAGAATCGGAAGTTACAAAATCCGGATGATATACCAATCTGGCATTCCGTACAGGTAAAAAAATACATTACAGATGATTATTACAAGAAAAACAGACAAGCAACAATTTCATATTTACCTCGTACTTCCGTATTCAGACTGCTTTTGTGACTGCTGTGTGGCAGCAGAAAAATTACATGGCTTTGACCACCTTGAAGACTCTAGTTTTCTTTCCTGTATGAATTGATCTCCAAAAAATGTTGAACCTGCAACTTAATGAAAGGTAGATGGACCATTAATACAATTATAAAGTGAACTATCGCTATGCATACACATGCACATATCTGCATGTATGGCCCGCATGTATGTATGTATTGAATGAATAAAGCCAATCATCATCATCATCATCATCATCATCATCATATATAAGCCATGTGTATGTGAAATGGATGAGTGCTCTGTTCTTAACCTTGCGGGTCTTTATCTGTGTTATTTTACATGGAACTTCTTCAATTGGAAGATTATTCAGCTAGCTAAAAATGAATGTATGCAAGCAAGCACATTAACACCAATCCATTTAAAGAGCACAGACCGTATCGGCGGCAGTTACAGAATAACATGAGACCGCTTCGCGGTAGAGAAGAGTCGGCTTTTTTCACACCCGAGGAAAGTAGTAGTAAAATGAGTGTTGTGCTTACCGTAAACTGTACCCTAAATTTGGAAACAGCGGAATAATATATCAATCCAATTGTTGTGATGCAGGCAGCATGTAGAATGCGAACTCACTGCAACGAAAAGAAAGAAAGAAAGCAAGAAAAGCAGGGAATCACTTTCATGTCGAGAAATACGAAGGCGAAAAGTTAGAGGCGTAGAACATAAGACGTGAAAACTAGCAGCTCTGATGCCAATAGAGGTCATGGTCTACCAGGTAGTTGTATGGCCTAGGTCATATCATTAGTTATCCACTTAAACGAGGTGTCCATTTGCAGTAATTAGTAGTGTGATCAAAGTAATGCATCAAGAGAGAACCTTAGAGACTAGCCTCATGGATCTTCTGGGAAGGACCTTTCCAGCAGATCGCCTTGTGGTTCTTGAAATTATCGTGTCACGCTTGCTGCCACAGCCACTTTGACTCGCCCTCTCCACACGTGACCTCTTTCTAAGGAGTTCTTCACTTGATCTGAGAATTTCAGACTTCAAAGAAGTCTTACCAAATGAGTCATCAACCTGTGAGCATCTGAACAAGGCAGAATTGCATACAATCAGATAACAGCATATATAAATTAAAAAACAGTAGAAAAGGAGACTTTTACAGGAAAAATAAATTACACTGAACTCTCCCTGCCACTGATAGCATTGCTCCATTCCTGCAAAGGTGGAATGTGGTTTTAACTCATTTGCTTTACTGGGTATTACTTGGCAGAAACCACAAATAGATGTGGATATCTTACAGAAGAAGTAAAATTTTGCATTTTAACAAATAAATATTGTTTTCAACAAGGTTCCATGATAGTAGTCAGTTTTGCATGCTGCTGCAGCACATAAGAGGAATGCTTAGTAGGGACAAGATGATTCTTCCCAGGTAATCAATTTATAAAAAGAGACCAGCAATGAAAGAGTTAGAGCAGTCAATATTAAAAACTTTCTTCTGATTAAATTCTCACAATATAAATCAGAGAATATTTGCTAATTGACAGTTCAAAACTTTTACAGTTCTGTCAACAAAAGAGGGAATTTTTAATTGCAGAACATAAAACTACTCAACTCATATCTTTTAGCAACAAACAGAAAAAAAGATTGAGCAAAATTATGCGAGACAAGCAATAATAATATCATCTGAACCATGATCTCTTGGAATCTTTAAAATATGTAGCTGATATAGACATCCACAATTAGGATTACAATGAATGAACTGTCCAACAAAATAGTGGATGTGGACAACTCACAAGCAATAGTCAGAAAACCAAAGCTATTTTAAAGAGTAGTATTGGAAAATTCACTGGCATTTGAACTAGTCGGAACTTAAACCCAAGGATCATCTATAATCATCAAAATCACAGGATGAGATATTGCAAAACCACATTCTTTTCTTTCTGTAGATAAAGAGGCTGGAAAACTATTTTGCTATCCGCTCATACTTCCAAATCCTTCTAAGAACTAACCTTACTGCAGGGCAAACAAAAAGAAACAAAGGGTGTCTACAGTGACTATAATTTTAGATTTGACAGTGAGGAATTATAAAACTCCCGTCCATTACTATTTGATAATTTGAAATAACTTCAGCCTTGTAACATTGCCTCGTGATGTAACTTGATCTCCAAGGTCTAATATGAAGAAAATGGCAAGACAATTAGGACACAGGACATAACCAGATGCCAAGCATTCAAATCTAGATATAGGAGTAAAAAAAACCATGAACATGAAAATGCAACATAGTATGTTCACCCAAAGTAGACAAGAAAAGGTATAACCTGCTCTTCAGAGCATGCGAGCACCTGGTTATCGCAACGATAATTCTCACTTGAGTTGGCTAATCCATCCTGCTCAGATCCTCTAATGTTCTTTGAATTATATTGATCCAAGAATTTGCCATTTTTATGAGGTAAACATGATGCATCTTTGGGATAATTTACAGTTTCTGATAACTGCATCTCCATAAAGCATCCAGGGAATACAGCACTAGCATTCTCAAGATTACAACTGTTCTGCTGGGTTGAATTCTCACAAACTTCATCATCACACTTTGAACTCTGTTGCATCAATGCAATACGATCTACAGAACCATTGGAGATGGAGTTTACAGCAAAATTGCAGGCTGTCTTTTCTAATGTAGTGTCGGTGATATCTGAATCAGGGGCGGCGATGCTCTCCTTTTTACTACAGGATTCAGTGTTCGAAGTTTTCTGGTTCTGCCCATCAGAACTGGGTTCGGCTGAGGCAAGTCCTGGATCTGCCTCCAAGGATTGCGTAACATCTACAACTACACCACATGGTATTATGGGTGATGAGATTAGGGAATTATTACCTCTATCTGGATGACCATTACTCACATTAATATTTTTTCCTGCAGCTGAACTTGGAGAAGGATCAGTTTGCACAAAGTCATCCCTGATTTGGTCAGAATCCATATTCTGAAGAACAGAACTTTTCATTTTCTTATTACTCTCTCCAATACACCCAAGCTCTTGATAAAGACTCCGCGACTTGGTATTAACCACATTGTCACATAAAGAAACTTGATTTTTATATTTCTTAATCCACTCTGATGGGCTTGAATTCAGATCAACAGAAAGTTTAATTCCCTCTTCTGAACTGACATGAAATTCAAAAGATGCTGCGACATTTGCAGTGGTTATCACAGAAGGCCGGGCATTCTCTTCAGAACTGGCTACAGTATTTACATCTGTACCATGAAATTGCGGCAAATCTTCTACCCTGCCACCATGGCTTAATTGGGGCTTATTATGGTTGACATGACTCCCAGCATATTGAGAAAAAAACTGAGATGGAGATACCTCTCGAAAATCATTAATTAAGCCACCAAAGATTTCCTGTGGATATGTAATGAAAACAAAAATTAGATTTTGCAGCACTTATAATGCAGATAAAAAGTCTTAAAAGATTCCTTTGATACCAGCCTTAAAAATCTCTCATGTTGATTTACACATGCAGAGTTTAAGAACCCTCTTGAGTCAATCAAAAGGGAGGAATATACATCATGTACATTTCAGTCGTTCAAATCTTAACAAACACTTTCACCCAGGATAAAAAAGAAGAAGAAACAAACCTTATTATAAGCTCCAGGGCCAATAAAACTTTCCAATTTATTGTATTTGAAATTTCTATTCCCTCTGTTAATCTCCTCTCCAGGACAAGATCTGTGTTCAAACCCATCTGAAACAGTAATAATGATTGATTTTAATAAGAGTCTGTATCAATTTGATATAAATTCAATTTACAACCAGAAATATAATACCAAATTCACTGAAATTAGAATCACAGAGTTTGGTGGTTTGCCAAGGCACAAACCTTGTATAGAATTTAATGCAGACTTAGGCTGCAATGGTGGCATTGAAGACGTGTGAAGTAAAGCATTTTGAACCCCTCCTATGCTTGTGCTAGATGATACCAAACTCAAACCCTTCCTCTGCAAATATGTCAAAGCATCGGAGTGCTTACTAACAAGTAAAAACATTTTAACTGATATCAAAACAAATGCAGAACTCAAAATCTGTCTGTGCATGGAAAAAAGAACGAAAATTCAAACCCTTATGCCATTAGCATACCATGTGAAACAATAATAAGACTCGCCTGATTTTCACAACTACCTCCTCAAATACATATAAAACACATGAATAAGTTCAAAAATAACAAACAAAAAAATAATTCTAAAACATATTAAAAAACAAAATGGTAACTTCTTCAAGAATGAACTGCACTCAATCGAATCAGATCCAAAATTCATTATTTAACAAAAACTAGTAATTACTTCAAAGTTTCTCCTCAAAAAGCTCATAGAAAATTAACATACCAACTATTCATAAAACACGCGGATGGTTTCAAAAAACAACACCACGAATTTGGTATATAAAGCACGCTCAACCAACTTGATTCCACGATTCATTATATTAACAAAACGCGCTTCCATGCCAGCCAAAACTAGCATTTACTTCAAAAACTTTCCTCCTAAACAGCTCATATCAATTAACATATCATATATTCATAAAACACACAGATAATTCCAAACAATATTAACAAAACTACAAATTTGGCAAACTATTAACAAAAATTAAGTTAAAAAAACTTCTAAAAAGAATTGCCCAGTTTTCCAATTTATATCCTCAACACTACAAATTCATCAAATTAATAACAGAAATTGAGGTTCCTCATAAAATAATTACCATAAAGTAAAACGCAAGCGATTCGACCATTTCGGAACTCGATTTTCTAGCAGGCAAACTACATTGCTTACACAAACTTTGAAGTTCTTTTCTCGAAAGTTTGCGAAAATACTCCTTTCCATACTCGCTCCCTTTATTTAACATCTGCAGTTAGCAATTAATTAGAGAATAATAAAGATAAAATTAAAATATTAAAACATAATTAAGGAGCTAAAGAAAATGAAGAGATTTTAATTAAAAAAATGAAGAGAATACAGCGCGAGCTCAACTCTCTGAGGAGAGTGCTGCGTGTTTGGTGCACCTGATCGGATATTTTCCGGGAAAGATGGTGAGAAAGTGCAGGAAAATGCGAGAAATTCTTCGCGATTACTTAGCAGAGAAGACTTGTGAGCGTCGGCTAATGCCGTGCTTTTATGGGTTTCAACTTTCAACTTTCAGAATCTTGGCTTTTCTTCTTAGTATAAACAAATTAATTGAGTACATTAAAGTTTTGGAAAATATTAAAACAGTCCTCCACGTATTCTATTTTTCAACTAGACTCTTAGTATTAATGAATTTTTAACTAGATCCTTCTGCTAATTTTAGTTAACATAATTTTTAATTTATCATTTATAACTCATGTAATTTATCTTTTCATGTAAGAAATTCTACTCGTCACATTATCTTAAAGTATTTTATATTTTTCAATTAATAAAAATAAAAGATGCGAGTTCTATATGACTGCTAAATTATTTTACTAACTGAAATTAAATGAAGGACGTGATTGAGAGTTTATTTACATATTGGAGACTTAATTGAGATAAAACAATTTAGCCAGGGACATAAATCAGACTTGTAATAGCAAGTTGAGAAAACTCGAGAACTACTAATGTGCGCGTCAGAACATGATAAATAATATGGACTTGAGCTGTGACTGGCTGTGGAGTTACCTCCGGATTGAAGATAGTAGTCCAGCCAATAGTATTTGTGGATTCAAGGGGCGGCATGGCTGTTACTATGGGCGAGAGGAGTATGTGATTGTAGCCTAGCTGAAGTCAAAAGGAGACTGAGGCGCTGAGCTAGTTTTTCACATATTGAGCAAAAAAAAAAATAGTAAAATAAATAAATAAATAATTGTCGGATGTCCGTGACTCCGTGGTCCATGGGAGAAGAGACGCAATTGCCCCTCTTAAATTTTCAATACATCCATTTTGATCCTCTTTAATTTTGTTATTTCAAATTCATACAATCTTTCTTGGAAATCTTTACTTTACTCCCTTTATTTTTGAATCTTGATTCCGCCCCCGTCCATTGGTCGTTGCTCAAATGTTAAGCGATGAGAATAGGCATGTTACACTCTTTCACGTCTTTGACAAAATCTTTATATTGATTAGTTAAGGTACTTTTCGACACTACAATACATCCATATTTTAAAAAAAAAAAATTAATTTTAAATTATTTCTTATCGTTTTAATTTTAAATGATAGATATGGTGGTGTAGCTTTATTTGCATGCCTTTTAGAACCCTTATGAAAGCTGGCTACTTCTTATTTTGTTATACATTCATGAGATTCCTCCTAATTTTTTTTATACGAGAAAATTTCATCCTCCAGGAAATATGTTTTATGGGTTCAGATAAATGAGTAAAACTTCAGTTATCCTAAATTCTTACAAAAAATATATATTGTGACTTGAACTTGAGATTTACTGTACATATCACAAACTCTCTGCCATCACGTCACGCCCCTTGAGGACTCTCATGTCCTAATTAGCACTGATGGTTTTATATTTTTTAATAAATAAAAAAACTTATGATGTTCGACAAAAGTAAAATTGCTATATTTACTCATATTTTAAACTATAATTTAGTTCTTCTTGCATTCAGAAAATGCACTACAATTGTTTTTTATAACTATGTGTTTGTAATTTTTATACCGTGTTAATAAATGGAGTTTAGAATATATTTTAATAAAGATAAATTGTACAAAATTATTTTATAATATAGAAGAGAGAATCATCTTATCTAAAAGCTAAAGTTATTAAGTGAGGTTTCAGGATATGATTTATATTATTCTCTAATATTTTCTCTCAACTGAAGACTTTTTAGGCTTGAAACTTGTACACAGTTTCATATTATCTTGTGCTTAATTTTTATCAAATAGAATGAGGGTGGTGAGATTCGAACTTGTGACCACTAGGGTCAATCAGACTCTGATATCATATCAAGAAATCATTTTACCTAATAACTTCTAAAAGTTAAGTTATTAGATGAAGTCCCATAATATGATTTATAATATTCTCTAACACCTAACCATAAAAATACATGTCCAGACGACTATCAACTAGGAAAAAACCTAGAGATTCATTGAAGTTTTTATCTAATTTATCACTTATAAAGTACTTATCATTAAAATTGTCATGCCTTGGACAATTAACAAGTTATATGAGTTATCATTTGGTTACTGTTTAAGGATATAATTTTTTTTTTGGAAAGACATGTTCTCATGTA
The DNA here is from genome assembly GCA_029228465.1 of Salix viminalis. Classification (NCBI taxonomy): domain Eukaryota; kingdom Viridiplantae; phylum Streptophyta; class Magnoliopsida; order Malpighiales; family Salicaceae; genus Salix; species Salix viminalis. The sequence goes on from CM055442.1 coordinate 1,133,285, forward strand.
TCCTATTATTTTTTAAAGCTATTAGGTGAGAGCGTCATTGATATTATTTTTTAAAATATTATTCATTAAAAAATACATTAAAATAATATTTTTAAAAATAATTTAAAATTAAAATTAAAATATATATTTTTTAAACACAATATTAAACATTCATAAATGTTTGTGGCTAGCGGGTGCTTGCAAGTTATTTAAGAGTTGATCCGAGTCCATGTAGTAGTTTTTATATTTATGTTTATGTTAAAGTTATACTAGTCTTAAAAAATATTAAATTGATATTTTTTAATAATCTTGATGTGATGATGTTAAAAATAAAAATAAATAAATTACTTTGATATATTTTGAAGCAAAAAATACATTTAAAAATCATTTCATAAAGCAATACCAAACATGCATTTAGTCAATCCATGAAAATTAAAGAAAAAAAAAAACTTGAAGAACAAGCTGGAAATGTAGCCTCAATTTATTACGGTATCATTTTAGAGGAAAAATGAAGAAGAAGGGATAATCCGATATATTAATACCATCCTCTTTAAGGGGTATTTGACACTACATTTCAAAAAAAAATTAAAAAAATTATCTATATTTTTTACTTTAGATTTTTTTTCAGTGTTTTTAGATCATTTTTATGTGCTGTTGTCAAAAATAATTTTAAAAAAATAATTTTAATACATTTATGAACGAAAAATACTTTCAAAAGTAAACGTAACCATACTCCCAAACAAGCACTTAGTGTATATATATATATATATATATATATATATATATATATATATATATATATATATATATATAGTGTTTTCTTAGAGGTGTTTGACACTGCGTTTTAAAAAGCGGTTTTGAAAAAAATAATTTTTTATTTATTTTTATTTTAAATTAATTTTTTAGTGTTTTTAGATCATTTTATGTGAAAAATATTTTAAAAAAAAATAATATTATTGTGATGTATTTATAAACAAAAATCACTTTAAAAAATAATATCAACCACACTCCCAAACATACATATAATTTGTGTAAAGAGTAACTTAACATGATAACTCGTGATTTAATTAAACAAAATTACTCAAAACAATAGTATTTTTTTTTTAATTTTTTTCAAAGAAACACTGTTTTATATATATATAAAAAATGATTTAGACCATCCTACTGACATGCATGTTGATCCTACGCTTTAAAGCGGCGGAGTCACCTAACTATTCTAGAAAGTCTTACCTTTTTCCCTTGTGCGGACGTGCCTAAGAACCCTAGCCGGCAGAAAACATGGAAGCTGCAGATCGGGATTGTGCTCTGTTTTCGATGCGTGGGAGCATGATTAGAAAAGGTAGCCGGCCAAGGCTATTTACACTGTATTTTAATTTTTATTTTAAATTAAAAAATATTGATGTTTTAGATTATTTTGATGTCTTGATATCAAAAATAATTTTAAAAAATAAAAATACATAATTTTGATGAAACGAAAATCATTTTTAAAAGCAATCACAACCATACTCTCTATAAATTAAAAAATCCTGCAATGGCTACTACTTGTTAGAGAATAAAATAAATCATATTCTGAGATAACAACTTAAGTTTTTAGATGAGATGATTCTTTAACATAACATTAGAGTTTTATTGACCCAGCAGTCACGAGTTCAAATCTTACCATCTCATTTAATCTGATAAAATTCAAGCACAAAGGTAGTGTGAGTCGGTGCAAGTTTCAAGCTCAAAGAACTTTCACTTGAGGGGGGTGTTAGAGAATAATATAAATTCTATTTTAGGATTTTACTTAACAACTTAAACTTTTAAATGAAATGATTGCTTGAAACTATTGTCGTCCTTTCTATCAGTAGCTTTAGTTAACTCTACGACGAACCACTCCTAATTAGCATCACCTACAACTAATCCAGTTAACTTGATGCAGTGGTCAACCAAACAACCAAACCTAATAACTTAAGATAATATTAGTCTATTCAAGTTTTAAATCCAAAAAATTTTCATTTGAGAGGATGTGTTATAAAATAATATAAATTATATTCTGAAGCCTTACCTAATAACTAAGATTTTAGTTAAGAAGCAAACCTTTTTTCTACTCTTCACTTTTCTTTGCTTGATCAGATTAGTTATTTTTAGTTTGTTTGGATGTAATAATACCAAAAACAAATTTTAAAAAGTAATTGTTGAGAAGATCTTGATAACTTGTATATTAAACAATTTTTTTTTTTTACCAATTATTAAGGTTGTCTTTAGACATGCTAAGTCAAGTGAATCACGTCGGACAACTTTCACACAATTTAATTTTAAATTTGATCCAATTAAGAATACGAGACAAAAGGATTTTACTCTTGTCTTAATTTTATGGTTACATCAAATAATTCTGATGATAAAATTAATGGTGTCTTTCAAAGGCTAAACACAATCTAAAAAAATGGGGGGGAAACCGGACTTCTCCCTTAAAGTTGCCAGGTGTCACCTCCCCACCAATCACGCGTCTGTAGCCGTTTATTTGCTGCAGAATCTAACGGTCACTATCACATCTAGTTTTTCCGTTGGCGCGTTCCACTCCCAAATCTCTCTCTGTCTTTAATTCTTTATAGCCGTGCCTTCTCTTTTATTCTTTAGATCCGTTATCAACGGTCATGTTTTTCAACGAACTTTTAAATAAAGTGAATAAGTACAAATTACCCTTCTCCAATGAAACAGGATAGTTCAATGCATAAAAAATCTAGTGTTAGGAAAGAATATATTTTTTTATTTTAAATTAAGATATTTTGGTGTTTAGATTGTTTTCATGTGTTGATGTCAAAAATTATTTTTATAAAATAAAAAAATATTATTTTAATGTATTTTTAAACGAAAAACACTTTTAAAAATAACATCAACCACAATCCCAAACAAGCATGATATAAACTTCAATCTTGAACGCAGATCTAAAAGGTTAACTTGAAAAATCTAATATCAAACACTCATTTGAAATGGGTCCCAAATAAATCAAACAAGATATCAACTAAATAGTAAAACTACCTCGATAAAAATCGATTAATCTATTAAACCTAGATAAACACAATAAAAATGATATTATTTTGATAAAAAATAATAATTAACCCTACCTATGATTTAACACGAGGGACTCTAAATTTATAATTTAGATATTTTAGGGGCTAGTATCCAATTTCGAAATCACAACTAAATTAGGAAGAAAGGTTGGATTTTTCAATAAATTAGTATTCTACCAAGTGACACATACCCAACAACAAAGACAACAACAAGAGTAACGCGTCTTTGACAAAAAAGGTTTGATCTTTATATCATCATATGTAGTTTATACGCGCAAAACAAGCTGAAGATGAGGCCAGCTTAGCTCTGAAGTTACCTAATCTTTTTTTTTTTTTAATTTTAAAAATACCATCATGAACCCAACAATTTGAGCTCTAATTTCGTTTATAAAAGGAACCAAATTTAGCCTTGAAAATCTTGCCAAAACCACAGCAAAAACACTTTGGCAAAGCATCGCCCCACCACACATTTTCTCTGCAATCCTGCTTTCAATGCCAACTATTCTGCTCAGGATTTTCCTTCTTTACAATCTTCTCAACTCTTTCCTCCTCTCTTTCGTCCCCAAGAAGCTCAGGTTGCTCCTCCCCACCTCTTGGTACCACCCCCACCAAGCCAGCACCAAGAAAGCCTCTTCCTTGTTGCCATCACCATCTTTTGTTTTGACAAGAATGGACCAAGCTGAGTTAAAGAGAGTTTTTCAAATGTTTGACAAGAATGGAGATGGGAAGATCACCAAGAAGGAGTTGAATGATTCTCTGGAGAATCTAGGCATCTTCATCCATGATAAGGAGTTGACTCAAATGATTGAAACGATCGATGCCAATGGTGATGGTTTTGTTGATATTGACGAGTTTGGTGAGTTGTATCAGTCACTCATGGGAGAGAACGATGAGGAGGAAGATATGAGGGAGGCTTTTAATGTCTTTGATCAGAATGGGGATGGCTTTATCACCGTTGATGAGTTGATGTCTGTTCTGGCATCACTCGGGCTTAAACAGGGCAGGACTTTAGAGGATTGTAAGAGGATGATAAGGAAGGTGGACGTTGATGGTGATGGAATGGTTGATTACAGGGAGTTTAAGAAGATGATGAAAGGAGGTGGATTTAGTGCTCTGGGTTAATCTTTATTATGGGTGTAAATATTTTGAAAATCAAGAAAGAAAGAGTGGCGATCTTCAAACAGGAGCAGCTTTACCAAGTGTTTCTGCTGCGAATCCATAGCACACGGCTGCAGCAGTGGATCATTGACACGTGTTGGCATGAGGCAAAGCAAAGCCATCAAAGTTGCCTGATGGGGGCTGGAGCTCTAGAGTAGGTGATTTGTATTGGGGCTTTACTATTTTTTTGAAATCTTTTTGATTGGCTTGGTGGGTGGGGTTTCATTGTTCTTCTCGGCTAAAACCTCCATTACTTATCATTGTTTTTATGTTATGTGTTTTTTTGTAGCATATTGCTATTTCACTACTGTTTTGTTTATGCAAACTAGAATATGGTTTTCATGAAGCGCTCTTCTGAACATCCATGGTTTTGTTGGATTGCTTTCAATTTGGTACACCTGAAAATTAATTTTTGTCAAGAGTCAAGAGTCAGGACCTTGAATGGCAGTTCAATTCAAACCCTAAATGTTTACCTAAATTTGTCACTGTAAGAAGAAACCAACTGAACATTGACTTCCCTAAAATCAGGAAAAAAGAAGCTTAAAAACCCCCAAAGAAAACTCAACCACTACTGAAAATTATTGTAATGTCTCTCTTCAGACATTGTTGGCCTACAATGGGATTACAAATTTGTGCCCACAAAGCTACAACAGGAAAAACAAAAGGCAATTTGCAGGGTTGAAACAAATCCAAGACCAATTAAGTGGTCTTGCCAGGAAAAGCTCAAATCTGAGCAGGGGAGAGAAATGAACCCTTGCAAGTCCAATAGCTGTTGAGATGTTAAGATCAGAGAAAAGATGTAATTTCCATAATGAACAGGGGGTATGGCCATCTTCCTCCACTTGATTATGAGCTATAAGCATTGCATATCCTGTATTCATTCATTCTATTTCAGTGTTCTGCAGAAAAAAAAGTCTTATGGCAATTATACAAATGGTCAGCCTCAAGAGGAAATCCAGGAAAGAGTATAGAAACTGAAAAATTGCAATTTATCTGTGTTACAAAAAATATAGATCATCAAGTTCAATTTCTTTCAACGTGTTAACTATATCTTCTACTCTTAACGACATGAATTCTTCATTTTCCATGAGATCTTGGAGAATCATGCATAGCTGTTGTTGGGATGCTGCAGATTGTTAAATCCTGGATCTTCTTATCCTTTTCCTCCTGCAAACATGTCAAAAATTTCAAAGTTGACGAATGACAAGGAAGATGATGAAAGTGCTAGAAATGGTGTAAAACTCCAGTATCGGAATCTCATCATCAATACAACTCCTCAATCAAATATGTCCACAGCCTTCGTGGAGGGCTTTAGCCTTTTCCATTGGTTTTACTTCAAAATGACTCGAGCATACGACAGTTTCAAATCAGTCCTGGGCTTTCGTGAGGAATTGTTTTATTTCAGTTGGATTCACCCACTTTGCTTTTAACATATCTCAATCTTTGTCCACACAGTAGGCTCCTCCCCATGTGTGACTAAGTTCAAAACAAAGATCTCCCATTTGCACATCAGGGTAGCACCGCTTCTCCAAGAGGCGTGGCGTGATGATAAAGGGCTCGCGATTTGTACAGCAAGTCTCGAGTTCAAGTCAAACGTGCATCTCTTATAAGATTCTGTGACAACCAGGGTTTTACTCGCTCATCTCACCTAGGATCACAAAATATGCTTTCCAGAGAATAGGTTTCCTCACATAAAAAAGAAGAAGCACCGCCATACCAAAAACATTTGGCGGTGTCACTTGTCATCTCACCACATGCACAAAGCATAGGCAATGGGTTTTAAACTTTATGTTTTTCATGTGCAGGTAACAACTGATTTTTCAACCATGTAATGGCAGAAACTTGGCTGTTACACAGACATGGCATAGCTGAAAACATGGCAATATATGACTCGGAAAATCTAAGAACTTTGAGTTTGTGGGCTATGATAACCATACAATTGGTAAGAGCCTCAGGACTAGAGTGTCGCTATACTGTACTAATTATTCCTAGCCAAGAATGAAAGGCTTACTGACAAAACTGCGACTTCAATCCCTGCCACTGCCGATGTACACTTTCAGAACAAGAGCATGTAAATATAAGCTGCATCAGTTATGGAATTACCAGAAGAAGACATGTTTAGATCTGATTTTAGGAACAAATACTTGGATATAAGAAACATGATAACAGATTTAAACATCAATGAATCCATGGAGTTGTAAGCAAACAGTGCTGGAGGAGTGTGCGTGATATTAGAAGTGTCGCCAAGAGAATTTCTGGAGGAACTTGAGCAATGGTGATGACTTACTGGAGGAATTTCTGGAGTTGTAGCTTCATGTTCAACAAAACTTTCAAAGGTTTCCTCATCTGAATCTCCATCACCATCTAGAAAACAGTTCCCATCAATGGTGCTGCTCATTAGATTCCCAGAAGGAGAATTCTATCCGATGGTTCCTGATGAAATGATATCTAGTGCTCCTCCTGGCCATTTAGGTGTTTTATATTCCTGAGCTTCTTGTCCTTTATGTTTTTTGGTGTTTTATTACGGTCCCTAGTCTTTTGATTTCGTTTTTCTTCCTAATTTCTTCAATGAAAATTTTAATTATTTTCATTTGTGTCCTTTAATTGAAATCAATCATATATGATATTTTTTATTTCAGTCCTTATTCTTGTGAGTTTTTAGTTTGGTTTTGGTTTCTTTAATTTTTTTGATTTGCAGGTTTTAATTTGTTTTAATTTTATCCTCCAATTGAAATTTGTCAATGATACTTTTTATTTTGGTTATTATTTTTTTAATTTTTTCAAACAATGACATTAAGCAAGAACATCAAGCATTCAAGCTGATAGTCAGGAACTTAAAAACCAGGTTCTTAATTCTTTGACAAAATCATTTTTAATTGAGTTAGTCAACACTCTAATTATCATAAGAAGCCAAAACAAAACAGCATAACAATTCATATAAGATGAACTTCACCTTCATCAACAAGAAATCAAATAAATCAATGGAATCAGCTACACCTTTCGTTTCCAAGTAAAAATTTTGAATTTAGAAGAAAGGAAAACCCTTTTCTTTCAAGAATCATTACTGAGAGCTGACACGAAGCTTTCCGATTTTCTTGAAAGTCAAAGCATCATACTACATAACTGATACCAACATCCAAAATTTTGTTCTTAGAACTCTACCTCACTTTCTCAGTAGCCAAACAAATCCATGACAGAAAAAAAAAAAAAAAAACTTATCCTGCAACCCATTCAACATTTTCGTTCTTGTAATTTAAATATTATTATATCACTTACTTAAAAACTCATTCATTTTAATATTTAAGGGTTACTAAACTCCATAAAAAAATATCTTGCAGATGTTAATATTTTAGTAATCACAGAAAAGTAACCTTGCCCTACAATGGCCTTGTGCCAGTGCCTTATAAAACATGGCTTGATAAAAGAAATTTAATATTCCATAAAATTCCTCCACCATTGAAGAAAATTATTCAAAAATTAATTGAAAATATATTAAAATAATATTTTTTATTTTTTATTTAAATGATTTTTTAATTAATTTGTCTTCCCCGCACAATTCAAATGGTTGATTTTTTTTTTTTATATATATAAAATGAACATCTTTAGCATTGATATGTTTATATATGTTTGTGAACTTTAAGTGATATGTTGCGGTAGACGAGTTGGTCCAAGGCGAGCGGCATAAAATTTGTCTGCCGAGAGAGCGGGGGTTCGAATCCCATTGTCAACAGATTTTTATTTTAGCACAGTAAATTAACGATTAATATATATTGTCTCGAGATATTAGCAAAATGTTAAGGTAGCCGAGTTGGTCCAAGGCCCATCCTACTGTCATCAGTTTTTATTTTGCTTGATTTTGTGTGCGAATCCACTGTAAAACGTACTATTAATATATATTGTCGCGAGATATGAGCAATATGTTGAGATAGCAGAGTTGGTCCAAGCGCGCGATAATTAAGGCTGTGGTCTGGACAGTTGGATAGAGGAGAAGGGGGAACTTGCAATCTTAAAGTTGTTAAAACATTCAGTTTAGTTCTCTTTAAATTTACTTGTTAAAATCCATCCTCCTCCTTTTGTCCACACTTCTTTGAAGTTTTTCCTTTACCTCTTATTTTTCCTGATACGGATACGCTGAGGTCAATTCTCATCCCAGATTTGCTCCTGGTATGAGCTGTTATAGACTGCTTGATGAAGTGGGAGCAACCTGATCATTAGTACATCTAGGAGAATAATCACAGAAAGATGAAATATCCTTGGTTGGCTAGCAACCAACCTCATCGAGTACAGTTGGGAATGTTCAAAATCAGAGAGTACAGATTCTTCAAAACTAGAAGATCGAACACACATAATTTAGAATCCAAGTTCATAATACAATAAATAAAATTTGAAAAGAAAAGAGTTGAAGGTTGGTTCATCTGGCACCAAACAGCAACTCTGTAAGATCAGGCTGCGTGCAAGATTATTCCTTCACGAACGGATGAGCTAGAAGATAGTCAGCAGTCGGACGCTGATTTGGATCGGGCTGCAGGCATTGATTGATGAAGTCCTTCAAAGTATCTGAGAGATTAGCAGGAACAACAGGCCCTTCTCCGCTTCTAATTGCACGGGCTAAGCTCACGCGATCCCTGGCATTATACTGTGGATACTTTCTGGTCGACAGTTCCGTCACAGTGCATCCAAGGCTCCATATATCGGATGCAAAACCATACCCGACCCGGTTAAGCTTATCAACTTCCGGAGCCATCCACAATGGGCTTCCCAGGCCAAGCTCCGAAGACTCGCTATGATCTTCCATGCTTTTCGACAAACCAAAATCAGCAAGTTTTATTCTTCCTGGTTCTGTAATCAAGATGTTTGCACATTTAACATCTCCATGAACCACTTTGCAACTGTGGAGATACCTCAGACCTTGCAATAGCTGTCGAGTATAATTAGAAACTTGGGGTTGCTTGAAACAGAAATTCTCATATGCTTGTTTAAGGGTGCCGTGACTTACAAGCTCTAAAAAAATATAGAGCATTTCCCCACCCCTTTCTGTTCCATAATACTGAATTATGTTTGGATGATCCAAGCGCTTCAGAATAGAAATCTCATTCTCGAGATGGCAAAGATGTCTGTGTTCATTAAGTGAGACTCCTTTCGCAGCAAAAAAGGATCCATCTTCATTAGAACATCTGTAAACTGAACCGAATGACCCTGTTCCAATAACCTCACCCCTCTCCCATTCTGTAATATCACGTCCTCGTCTAGTAATCTGCCAAGGATTTGACATAATCGTTATGCTTTTCACTTCGTCTATACCAATCCACAGGTGAAAGTAAAATCCAACGCATAACTGCTGTAATAATAATTAAAAAAACGATAAAATGGAATACAAAAACTAGATCAACAGCCGTTTACCTTTGTATTCTCCGCATTCTGAATTGAACGGCACCTTAGAATTCTCAGTATTGGTCGAGCAGTATTTTGTGCTGATCTTATCACTTGATTACAAAGGGAAGAGAAAATTGCAATTAGTGTTGAGGATTGAAGATAAAACAGCAGCTGATTCCAGGCTTGCATTCTCCAGGTTTCTTGTCACTGATTTGAACAGTGATTGTCTTTCTTGTTAGGAACCAAATTCAAAAAAACTATGAAATTGAGATTTAAAAAAAAAGAGTAGCCGTACCTGATAAGCCAAGCACAATATCCAGCAAGAGGGGCCGCTGCCTGGACGACCGGCGTCAAGGTCTGTACCACCCGCATTACATACCGAGCAAAGGCCTCCACATGATCTGAAAACGAACAAGATGCTGCAAAGGCCTCCACATGATCTGAAAACGAACAAGATGCTGCAAAGGCAGCTTGCTTGCTAGATGAAGGCATAGGAGAGAGGACCATGTAGGAGAAGGAGGAGATGGGGAGAGAAGCTGTTAAAAGAGATGTCATTGCCGCTCTCATCACCTGTCGCACCACCTTTTTCATTGCCGCTCCTTTTTAACAGAGTGAGATTGTCAAAGGAAAGAAAATCAAAGTATGGCTACTAGGATGAAGACAGAGAGAAGCTGGGATGGCTAACCAAGTGACGCTGTCGTTGTCCAAGAACAAACGTGATATTTCCCACTCTGCAACTCAAGAATTGTCTAATATTATATTTAAATTATTAAAAATGAAAATATTGTAAATTTGTTTTTAAGAAATAAACTTAAACAAAAGAGTACCAAATTTAAATTCAAAGGCAAAGTTTTTTTTATAAGATTTATTAATGATATTATTACATTAAATGTATTTAAGAATATTGATATTAATTTTTTTAAAGAAAAAAATTCTAGTTCATTTTTTTCCTCTCTCTATATATTTATAGACAATAATATTCAATAATTTTTTTTATGTTATTCGATTAATTCATTATATTATTATATAAAATGTATTTAAGAATACTGATATTAATTTTTTTTATTCAAAAAATCCTAGGTCATGTATTTAAGAATACTGATATTAATTTTCATTATATGATCCTAGTGAATTGCTGTTTGGAGAAAAGATGAGCCTTCAACTTCTTTTTTTCAAAACTTGTTGTATATGGAATTGGATTCTAAATCTGCGAGTTCAACCATTTAGTTTTGATGAATCAGTAGTTCAGCAGGTAATTTTGAAGTAAGAATATTAAAAAAAATCACATTGCTTTGACCATTAAGATTTACGATTGATGCTGCAAGCTGTAAAATCACATTGATTTGGCTTTTTTCTTTTTTTCTCAATGGTCAGGAAGATGGATCGTAAATCTTATCTGGAGAGCTTGCTTCCATGTCTTTCCTGTTGTAATTACAGAAATCAGAAGTCAACAAAAAAGTCAACAACACTGTTTCATTGATCAAAACAGTTATGGTGAATTTTATAAAACCAGCACCATGACATTTTGAATGGAATATTAATATAAAAACCCAATTCATGATAGATTTTGAAACATCATCATTTCCAAATTAGGGTTCTTGGAGCACTTCCCTGGAATGGTTGATGAGCTTACATCTAACATTTTCTCATAGCTCAAGCACTTTGGAATTATTGTAGGGATCGATTGATCAAAATATGGCAAAGCAGCGAGTAGAAACTTTTCCAAAAACGAACCCTATTGAGGTCGTGACACGCAACATTTTGAAAAAGAGGAGGAGAAGAAAGTAAGAAAGAAACTTTATAATTATATTGAGTGTTTTAACCAAACCAAACCGGTTCGATTTGGGTTAATTGGTTTTTGCCTTACAAAATTGATATCGAACCGAACCGAAATTTTTTTAGAATTTTATAATCAATTTTGTTTATCGATTCAGTTTTTTCAGCTTTTTTTTTTTAATTTTCTCAAATTAATCAGTTGATCGGTTTTTTTCTCTTCACACTTGGGAAAATATGCTCCAATGAAAATCAGAAAGGTCTCAACGTAATCTAAGCTAGTTGCTGTATTGTTGACCCAGCGGGATTAATACATTTAGAATTGTCCATTTGAAAAATCCCACAGTTTGACTTTGGGTTTTGATTTGTGTTTTTTTTTTAATGATTTTTAGTTCAAGAAAGACGAAAATTTCTAATGATTTTTTAGGTGACTCAACAAAGTCTAACCTTCCATACTCGTTGGAAGAAAGATTGTTGCAATCATATGTATAATTATTCATATTTTTTTTAATAAAATAAATTAAGAAATGTTTAAATTGATAAATTAAAAAATAGTTATTAATACTAATTTGACTCAACAAAGTGTTCAATTTACTTGAATTATTAATTATATTATGCTATTATAATTATTTAATCTATAATATTTAAAAAATAATACATGTATATGTATATTTATGTTTTTTAACGTAATTTCACAAATTAACAACAATATAAAAACATTTGTGCATGTAAAATCATAATTATTTATTTTGTTTTGTCTCGGTTAAATTGGTCAAAATATTTCATATAGTTAAAAAATAAGATAAAATAATATTATTTTTATATTAATTTAAATATAAATCCAAAGCAATGCCGAACACCCCGGAGTCACTTTAACTAGACCTGGGTATCAAAGACACAATATATTCCTTGGAGGTTTAAAATTTATTTAATGTTAATTTTTTGTATTCTCAAAGTTATTTAAGATATTTAATTATCATATATTTTTTTATATTATTGTCAACCTGTGAAATTATTTTAAGGCGTTAATATAAAAAAAAATCAACAATTTTATTCATATTATTATATTATAGATTTTTTATATATTTTAAGACGTTAATATAAAAAAAATATATATTACAATATATAATTAACCCCTTCTATTTTTTAATGAAAAAATCCCTAAAATAATATATATATAATTTTTGGAACATTAACAATTTTATTTCATCTTCTGATATTATTTTTGAATCCTTTTCTTATGTTTAGTCTCCTAGATGAACTCCTCAGGTTGTTCATAGTTCATACTTTATCAAACAACCCTGACAAGAACCCTGGCATACTTTTGAGAAAGATCATGTGGAGATGTCTTGCCCTGCCAAATGTTGCCGTTCACCCCATACCATACTTGAATTAGCTTTTCTTAATAAAAAAACTGCTGTAAACACGAACTAATGCATCGTTTTTTTTTTCTTTCTTACTATCATTACAATACGACGTGGAATTAATCAAATTATCTTGCGAACACATGTACTCAATAATAGATTGGTCCATTTTTTACCAAGTTTATAGCAGCAATACATTCGTCCACTCAATAATAATTTATCCCTTGTGTCAGTGCCTTAAAAAACATGGCTTGATAAAAGAAATTTAATCTTCCATAAAATTCCCCCCCTACCACCATTGAAGAAAATTATTCAAATATTAATTGAAAATATATTAAAATAATATTTTTTATTTTATTTAAAAATTAATTTTTTAATTAATTTGTCTTCTTCATGTGGCATAATTCAAATGGTTGTTGTTTTTTTTTTTTTAAAAAAAAAAATGAACATCATTAGCATTGAAGTAAAAGGCTAAACGTGAGATTTCCTTTCAAGCTTGTTATTGTCACTTGGTTAAATGAGAGTAAAGAAATCTCACGTTAGCAAAGTGACAGCTGAAGTTCTAAAGAAAATTCTTAAGTTCTAAAAAACCATTTTTTTTTATAAATCTTTCAATCGACTATATCTTCTTCCGGCTTAATTATAGCTCAAGTGACTGTTAGAGAGCGTCATTATGATTGTTTTTTAAAGTATTTTTCTTTCATAAATACATTAAAATATTTTTTTTATTTTTTTTTAAAATTATTTTTAACAAAAACGAACCCTATTGAGGTCGTGACACGCAACATTTTGAAAAAGAGGAGGAGAAGAAAGTAAGAAAGAAATAATATTCTTATTGGTTCATAATAAAGTCTTCAATCTAAGCTAGTTGCTGTCTATTCCAAACCTCTAATTCTTTAACCATTTATCATCTAAGAACACTAACTGTAGTGAATACGTACACTACAGTTAGCTTGGAAAATAAGAATCACTTTTTAGTGCCTCTGTTCAGACAACGATAAGGACCGGCCCACATGTCCTAGAACCTTACAAAAAAACCTGGTTGGAGAGGCCTAACCAAAAGGGCCCTGCCTAAACACTGCACAAAAAAATTCCCGAGCAAGACGAAACCTCCTTTGCTAATTCCTCCCTTGCTAGTTCAGAAAATTGAAATAAATTTACAGAGACAAGAAGATATGTAGTGTTTAGTTTGCGTGTAACTTAATTAATCCAATAAATTTTAAAATTAATAATCATGCAAGTTTTCAATAATTACCATATTAACAATCACATGTCTCGAATATGAGATAACAAATGAACAAATTTTTTAATTCCAATTTCTTATCACTGAACCATTTTAGATAGTTAATTTCAATTCATTTTTTATTTTTATAGATGAGGTTTTTTCTCATGTTTGTTATTGTTTTATTATAGTTTATATTTTTTTGATTTTGATTTTATTCTTGATTTTTCTAATGAAAATTTTGATTTTTTTCATTTGTATCCTTTAATTAAAATTAATTATATATATTATTTTTTATTTGAGTCCTCATTTTTTGATCAAAATCTTTACTTTGTCATCTTGACTTTTCTTATTTTGTGATCAAAATCTTTACTTTGTCATCTTGACTTTTCTTATTTTGATAAGGAATCTGTTCTAGGCCTGTGGCCCTCCAAAGGAAGAGGATTATTCAGGTTCGGGTTAGGTCAAAGTTTTTCTACTCGGAAAATTGTTAGTGTCAAATCTCCTACCTCATAATTTATAAATATTTTATTTTTAAAATTACTCGACACTGAATTTTCATTTATATAAATATTTTTGCAAAACAAAATTCTTTGACGCTATTACATTAAAAGAAATCGAGGAAAAATATCCTGTTAGAATGGATATCCTAACTAGCATACCGAAGATTTATTTCATAATTAAACAACCATATTCATATCTTAAGGCTCAACTCATGACTTTAATTAAATGAGGAGTTATTAGCTTACAAGCATACATTGGCTCATATCAAGAATGTATATTCAACAATTGATTATGCTTTATTATAACAAAAATAGTAATCAATGCATATATTATCAAGAAGCATAATCCAATTCGTACTAGCAATTTAAATATTTATAATACTTGTCATGCATATTAAATATTATCCACTCACCTGACTCAAAAGCAAATAGGAATCAAAAGATGAATGCCGACGGAATTCTACTTTCGTCCCGCCGGTAGAATATTGGTATTTTCTGAATATATAGAAGAAGACATACTCAAAAATGACTCAAAAGAAATATAATATCTTTAGTAAATGTATTTAACAGTTTAACTCATAATCCTATATGTTTTTGAATCAAACTATTCATTTATCTCAAAATCTAAAAACAACGTTTCCTTCCAAAATCTAATTCAAAATACACAATTCATAAAATTGATAATAATTCATCAAATAAGCCTTAATTAATCCACCAAACCAATCTGAAAAACTAATATTTCATATAGCGATCATTTTGTAATTATCTCAAATTTTTAGAGTCAAATTATAATTTTATCAAATTGAATGACTAAATTCAACACCCCTAACTGTAATTCTGCCCATAATTCATCTTCAATTCTATCCAGAATCTCTAATTTTACTACAGGGACCAAATTGTATTTTTTTCAAAGTTTGAGGACTAAAGTGTAATTTTAACAAAAGAGGGATCAAATTGAAATTTTGTCATCTTCAACCTCCAGCCCAGAATTCCAGCAAAGGTTTTTCACAATTTCTCAACATTATTTTACACCAAACATATCAATTAACTTCAAAATCATCTGCCGATCTTCTAGCTCATCCTTTCGTGAATGAATCATCTTGCACGCAGCCTGATCTTACAGAATTGCTGTTCTTGTTTTGATGAATTTGTACTCTTTTTTGATGAATTTTATTTATTGTATTATGAACTTGGATTCTAAATTATGTGTGTTTGATCTTCTAGTTTTGATGAATCTGTACTCTGTGCTGTTGAACATTAGCCAACCGGGGATATTTCATCTTTTGATCTTGTTTTTAATCCTTTTTCTTATGTTTAGTCTCCAAGATGTACTAATTATGTTAAATTATATACAAAAAATACCCGCAGCAACGCGCGGGCAATTTGCTAGTGTATATATATTGTTTGTGAGAAGCTACTTGAATTTATATATATATAATTAAATTGTTATCAACTTTTCAACTATTGTTGCTATGAATTTTTCTACGTACTTTGTATTTGCATGAAAAAGAGTTGAGAAGGATATAAGACTTCCGAAAAATTGTTTGAATAAATAAATAAAAAGCTACTTGGTAGAATATTTCCTTTAGTACGAGGATTGGGAGAAAAAAAACAATTCAGGGTAAGGGTAAATCAAGAAAAATCTGTAAAATTGAAGTATTTTTAATTATTATCTAAAAGCTAAACCAAGACATGGTTTAGTTATTGTTCACAATGAGACAAATAACTGTGGACGACAATAACAAAACTCTTTTTTCAGGTTGGTTCAGTTTGATTTACTGTTTTTTTTTTATACACCAGAATCTAGCTGTAGTGGACACTTTTAATCCCTCCTCGCTTTTAAACCTTCCTCGCAGTCACTCTTGATGTTTTTGTAGAAAATGACGCGTGCATAAGATTGGATCAAGGTTATTTTTTTATTATTTTTATTTTTTTGAAAATTGATATTTTTTTTTGTTTTTTTAAATTATTTTTATTTATTCTTCAAGTCGAATAACTTTTTAAATCTAATAATATTTATTTTGTTTTGTCATTTATTCAGTTTTTTTAACTTTTTTTTTAATATTGTTAGGTGATGAAATTTCCAGGCATTCAAAATAATAATAATGTTTATTTGTAATATTTTTTTTTATAAATATATGAGATTGATTATATATTTTTATATTTATTTAATATTAGCACCTTAATATATATATAATTCATGAGTTATTCAAGAGAAAAACATCTAGAGAAGTCTTCTAGTTCTTTACAATCTAGGCCCTTGATTCAAACATTGAAGTTATTGTATAAACGTGAAAAATCTGGCCCATCTCCTCATCCTGAACTTTTTTCCATAAAAAAACAAAGTGTCCCAATGGAGGGTGGGACCATACCTGAATGAGGAGATTGCAGGTACGTTCACGCTGACTGGACTGACACAGGCGGTGATCCCTCCTTGCTGTTAACTTAAACCCTCCTCGCATCGCAGCCAATGATATGCCTGGCCAACGCGGTTCTCTTGTGTGGAAAATGAAAAGGGAGGAGGGTTTAGAGAGGATGGTCGAGATGTTTTGGTTTAAATGGAAATAAAATAGATATGGTTTTGTTAGTTTCATTATTTTTAATTTTTGTAAATCCTTGATTAAAATTTACAAAAAATAAAAAATCAAAGTTGACCTAGCGAATTGTTACAATTAAAACCTAATTTATTTTTAAAAAGCTAAAAAGGTAATATTTTAAACAGCTTTGCAAGTTGCAAGCGATATCAGAATTTCAAGTCATTATTTACAAGAATCTGTGAAATGCATTGCTGAAGCAGCCTATCTACTGTAGCTTCATGTTCAACAAAACTTTCGAAGGCACCCTCGGTGGAGGGGAATGCAACTTGCGCGACGATTTTAAGGAAAAAAAATTGATAGACAGAGATGTTTTAAGGAGCATTTGCCTATCTCCTGGACAAGAAAGTACTCTGTCACCCTGTTTTTAAAAAGAATTAAAAATATTATTTTTATTTTTTATTTTAAATTAAAAAATATTTAGTGTTTTTAAATAATTTTAATACAATTAAATTATTTTAATATATTTTTAAACAAAAATCAAATTAAAAAAACAATTAAAGCACACTCTCCGAATCAAGGCAAAGCGAACTAAGTAAATGACAAAGAATGCACTCTCCGAATCAAGGCAACGCGAACTAAGTAAATGACAAAGAATGCACTCTCCGAATCAATGTAAAGCGAACTAAGTAAATTGACTCGTCGATTGATTCCTCCTTCTTCCTGCATGGACAAATCTCTAATCAACACTTGAGTTCTGTAAATCCCAGTAAAAATCTCTCATCAACACTTGAGTTCTGTAAATCCCAGTATAAATCTCTCATCAACAACAATAGGTTTCATTGTTTTTTGGCGACAACTAATCCCAGAGAAACATTTCTGACATAATGCTTCTTGCCAATATTTTTCTCTTCCTTTGTAGCCAAGTGTTAAGATCAGCAGAGAATACTGCTCGAGCAATACTGAGAATACTAGGGTGCCGTCCAATTCAGAATGAGGAGATTGCAGGTGTGTCATCCTTAACTTGAGTGAAAACGTTAGCGTTTTGTTACATCTATCCATGTATGATCGAGCTCCTTCTTATACTTCTTGTTGGTTTCTCCTTTTATTTTCCTTTAGTTTCATCCCAGCAAGCTGCCGCTGTTTTCAGCAATCCAAATTATCGTGCCTCTCCTGAACAGATTTTGGCTCAGATTGCAAGGGGCAATCGCTACAGTGATGTTAATTCTCTTGCACGGACGGTAAACGGCTGTTGATCTAGTTTTTCTATTCTATTTTATCGTTGTTTTTAATTACTATGACTAGCAGTTATGCGTTGAATTTACTGTTCACCTGCGGATTGGTATTGACGAAGTGAAAAGCATAATGATTATGCCAAATCTTTGGCAGATTAGTAGACGAAGACGTAGAATTACAGATTGGGAGAGGGGGGACCTTATCGGCAAAGGATCGTTCACATCAGTCTACAGAGGGTCTAATGAAGATGGATTCTTTTTTGCTGCGAAGGGAGTCTCACGTAAGGAACACAAAAGTCTTTGCCATCTCGAGAATGAGATTGCTATTCTGGAAGGCTTGGATCATGAAAACATAATTCAGTATTACGGAACACTAAATGATGGAGAAATGGTTTATATTTTTCTAGAGCTTGTAAGTCACGGCACCCTTCAACAAGCATATAAGAACTGCCGTTTCAAGGAATCCCAAGTTTCTCATTATACTCGACAGATATTGCAAGGTCTGAAGTATCTTCACAGTTGTAACGTGGTTCATGGAGATCTTAAATGTGCAAACATTTTGGTTACAGAATCAGGAAGAATAAAACTTGCTGATTTTGGTTTGTCGACAAGCATGGAAGATCATAGCCAGTCTTTGAAGCTTGGCTGGCGAAGCTCATATTGGACGGCTCCGGAAGTTGCTGATCCTAAACGAGGCGGGTATGGTTTTCCATCTGATATATGGAGCCTTGGATGCACTGTCACGGAAATGTCGACAAGAAAGCATCCACAGTATATTAATGGAGAGAATCCCCTGAAGTTGGACCGTGCAATTAGAAGCGGAAAAGGGCCTATTGTTCCTGCTTATCTCTCACATAATTTGAAGGACTTCATCAATCAATGCCTGCAGCCCGATCCAAATCAGCGTCCGACTGTTGCCGATCTTCTAGCTCATCCTTTCGTGAATGAATCATCTTGCACGCAGCCTGATCTTACAGAATTGCTGTTCTAGTTTTGATGAATCTGTACTCTGTTTTGATGAATTTTATATATTGTATTATGAACTTGGATTCTAAATTATGTGTGTTCGATCTTCTAGTTTTGACGAATCTGTACTCTGTGCTGTTGAACATTAGCCAACCGAGGATATTTCATCTTCTGATCTTGTTTTTGAATCCTTTTCTTATGTTTATTCTCCTAGATGTACTAATCAGGTCAGGTTGCTCATACTTTATCAAACAGTCTATAACA
Source organism: Salix viminalis (assembly GCA_029228465.1). Classification (NCBI taxonomy): domain Eukaryota; kingdom Viridiplantae; phylum Streptophyta; class Magnoliopsida; order Malpighiales; family Salicaceae; genus Salix; species Salix viminalis. Next base: position 1,152,709 of record CM055442.1, read on the forward strand.
GCTTAAGATTGAAAAATAAGGGGTAAAGGATGATAACGTGATTAGGAATCTGCCTGTGGCCCTCCAAAGGATGAGGATTATTCAGGCTTGGGTTAGGTCAAGGTTTTTCTACTCGGAAAAATATTAGCCTCAGAATTTAAAACATTCAAAGAACTCGGAAAAATGTACTTTAACAAAAACGTATAATACGGGTTAAAGGACAATAATGTGACTAGGATTAAGACATTCCTGCCCTCGTGATTGGGATTAAGACATTCTTCGGAGCAAGCCATTCCTGCCCTCGTGATTCTTTCTATATTTATATTTTATGAGATGAATTTCTAAACCAGAATATTTTGGTGTGTGAAAATGGGACACTCACCATGCATCTTCCAAGTTTGTAGGACATTATCAATCTTTGTTTATTGATACAGTCGAGTTGCACTGAGGAAAAATGACCCTTGACATTGTGAGGGAACACAGGACTTCTTTGGCACAGTCAAACTCTGTATGAGATGCCCAAATATTAGTAGAAAATGTACTAATTGTTACACAGATTTGAACTGAACTTAGTTACAGAATTAAGAAAACAGATGAAGTTACCTGTAGTGGAAAGTTTTGTCAATTTATAATAGACCGCAGCTTGAAATATTATACACCAGAATCTAGATTGGAAGCCTGAAAAAAAAGACATGTTTGGATCTGATATCAAAATGGTAATGATAAGGGTGGGCTTACGTGTGCAGCATCAAAATGGTAATGATAAGGGTGGGCTTACGTGTCCTCCCGTATTAAGGTCGGTGAAGCGAGGACGGGTTTTTAAAAGCACGTTCACGCCGGTGGCCTCGCTTTTGTGCCCGTTTGGTATTGTGGTTTTAACCACGTTTTAAAAAAAGTCACCGAATTGTTGTTTGGTAAACTCTTAAAACAGCTGCACAAGATATGGGGCCCACCATAAAAAATATGCAAACCGCCGTTTCATGAAAAGCAGATAATAACTGCTTTTCATGGCGTTTCATCGAATTCTCACCACAGCAACCACAGAAACCACACAAATGTTACCGTTGGAATTTATTATTCCAAATCAAACCCTCGTTCCTCAACATCTCTGCTCCCCTTTTCTCCTTCACATCTGCAACCAAACACAGGAACTATCCTAAAGACAGAAGAAAAGGGTTTGATAGAAATACTAAACGAACTGATGACTTATAACAAAAGGAAAGAAAAAAGCAAAGCATGGAAAACATTTTTTTTTGAAAAAACAGAGAAATCTCACCTTGATTTTCATGACCAGCATAGAAAAAGAAGAGAAGACCCCAAAGTAAATGGATCGCTAGTGTTCCCTTGTTGTCGTTGTTTTGGGGGGCCTATTTGAAGTTGTTGCTGCGGGGTGAGAAAAGGAAGGAGAGAAAAGGTTTTTGAAGGGGATTTGAGTGTAGGGATTGTTCGTTTAAAGAGTTTTGAAGGGAAGGGGATTCGGTTCAGGGGTTGCAGATTCTTCATGTGGAGAGAAGAAGGGAGTGAAGGACAAGAGGGTTTTAGTTGAAATTGTAGAGCAGACATCCTGTCTCTCTCTATCTCTGTTTTTTTTTGTTTAAATTTTATAAGACAGGGATTTTTATATTTTTCATGGAAGAAGAAAGAAAGAAATCATAGAAATTGAAAGTGTGGTCGAATTATTCTCTTCGAAAAAATTAAATTATTTTTTATTTTAAATTATCTGTTTAAGATTATTTGGATGTATATGTTAAATAAAATAAATTTATTTTAATATATATATATATATATATATATATATATATATATATATATATATATATGTGTGTGTGTGTGTGTGTGTGTGTGTATCTATACCCTTTAAAGTAATTTCACAAGTTAAAAGCAATATGAAAAGCTAGGAAACCAAACACTTGAAACTGCTTTTCATTAACCTCAAACTCAACCACAGTTTTAACCAAACACTTCACAACTTATTTTGAACCACAACAAAAGTACTTTTTTTGAAACTACTTTTTTCAAACCTCAACCGCAAAAGCAAAAGCAATACCAAACAGACCCTTTGTTGAATGTCTGGCTTTAAAACCCTCCTCGCAGTCGCAGCCAATGATATGGACACACCCCACTAGTCTTTTCCACCCCTGACATTTTGTCCCAAATATGAATTTTGCCATGTTTTGGTGGAAAAGGAGATTACCTTAAAGTCTTAAAATATAAAATTATCATTGTTCTTACTATTAAAATAATAAAAATTATCAAATTATCTTGAAAAAACACACTCAAAAACTTTAATAAAAGAGTAAGTAAGAGAAACAATTAAATTATTATTATTATTATGAAAGAAACAAAAATAAATGAAAGACTAAAAACCATGCTAGAAACTTTAACAAAAGATAAAACAAAAAATAAAATAAAAATAAAAATTATCATTGCTATTACTGTCAAAACAATAAAAATTATCAAATCATCCGGAGAAAAAAACACAAAAAAACATTAACAAAAGAGTAGGTAAGAAAAACAATTAAATTATTATTATTATTATTATTATTATTATTATTATTATTATTATTATTATTATTATTATTATTATTATTATTCTTGTGTTAAACATACTTATATATACATGGACAAAAATAGGGATTATTCTAGAAATATTAAAAAATAAAAGTATAAGGGCTGAAATGAAAACTAAAAAGGGATTAAAATTAAGAATTAAAAGTTTAAGGGCTGAAATGAAAATCACATTTATTAATATTTTCAATTAAAGGACAAAGTTAAAACAATTGAAACTTCTGTACCGAATATATTAAGCTTTTTCAACCCAATACGGAAATTAAAATAAGGAGGACCGAAGTGAAACATTAATATTGAATTAATTGCAATCGAAGGACCCAATCGAACTAAATCAAAACTTATATAACAGAAATCAGGACCATAAACAAAATTAAAAGTCAAGGGACCAAAGTTAAAAGACATGAAAACCGAGGGCCTCTTCTGCACTTTTACGTGCAGGAGAGAGAGAAGAGGTCAAACCGGCTTTAACCGGCCACCGCCGCGTCCACGGCCACCTTGGGATAACACGCGCCGCCCCGGGAGGAAGACCATGAGGAGACGCACCGACATAGACGCCGGTAGCCCATTTGCGGCCACCCTAACAGTCGTCACGCGCCACCTGAAATGGGTGTGAGGCGGTATATTGTCGGTCGCGCCACCTGAAATGGGCGTGAGGCGGAATACTGTCGGTCGCGTGTCATGCACGCGCCAACAATATTTCAAAAAAAAAAACTAATAATTGGTCAATTACCATTACCCCCTGTGCTTAAGTCACTAATTTTGTCTTATTAGGGCTATAACCGTATTTAGCCATTTTAAAAAATATTAAAAAAAAGGTTGAGGCGGACCGGACCGAACCGGGCCGGTCCGAACGCGCGCAATTACATCCGTAACCCTCAGCAGACACCATTTTTTTTCCTATTACCAGGGTTAAAATCTTTAAAACACTGTTAAAAAAAACACTATTGAAATCCACAGTATTTTCACTCACAATGCACAGTGTTTTCCTAATTTTTTTAGTTATATTTATAATGGCCGCTCGTTTTTGCCCATTCAGTGTTGTTGTATTATATATATAAAAAAAAACTTATTTATAAATATTTCAAATAATTTTTTTATTTTTCAAAACACAAAAACAAATATACTTTTCATATGTTTGGATTATGAAGTATTTTATTTTTTAAAATTCTAGAAGCCTCTCCTAATAAAAATCTAACGAAATCCAACCCGCCAAAAAGAACCATCAAAGACCAGTCACGTCAAACTTCCCCGAATAATCCGCTTCACATCGATATGTGTGCTAAAATCTCTACCCTGCAATCACCTAATAAAATCCAGGGCAATTCAGTAATAACACCGCGTCTCCGACCTCTCTTACTCTTACAAAAAGTCATCTAGCGATTCACCTAGTCACTAGGTGTTTCATCACCTAGTCATCTTCTTTATAAGTCATCTAGGTGTTTCATCACAAGAAGACATTTTACAAAATGTCTGCAGGCTAACCTTCCAATCCCAGTTACAATCATATGCTTGCAACCTGTTGAGTCTTAGACTCGGACTCGATTCGAAATTTCAATTTCTAGTCAATTTAGAATTGAACGATGGAATAAAAAAAATATCAATTAAAAAAAACATAAAATATAGCAATAAAATATATTCAAATATGATAGGAAAAAAACTAGAGAGTGAAATCGTAAAAATAATAATTTTAAATTTATCTCAAATAAAAAAAATAGCAATTAAGAGAATAAAGATAAAATATGATATATGGAAAAAATAAAGAAGGGAGAGATTGAAAAATATATATATATCTATAAGTTATTCCATATGAAATAAAAGGTAATGAAAAAGGAGAGACTATATCTAACGAAAAAACAAATTAAAGAGTTGATTTGTAAGAATTAGAGGACCATGGGCAGAAATCAAGAAGCAGATTAAATTTTTATTTGGAACAGAGAAAGTATCATGCAAAGTAAAGGTGCGGTGAAGGGAGTGCAAAGTAAGATATTTTAGTTGAAAAAAATATAGTTCCGACCGCTATGAGGTATTATTTTCCGCAAACATGATATTTCCCTGTATCTTGAATCCTTAAAGTTTTAAATAATTTGAATAAATAAAATTGATTTATATAAAGATAGAAAGGTGTAAGTGAAAAAAAGGAGCTGATAAAAAACGGTTTGAAGGACTCCATAAAGAAAATAAAAATTGTTCGTGTGAAGAATTAGTGCAACTTTTTGTGATGTTAGCTTGAATTCCGGAAAGGTATAGATATCATTGTTACATGGTCTTTTTAGTAAAGTTGCTCTTATTATTTTGTACTTCACAAGAAAATAAAAAAGATAAAATTCAACAAATACATGATTTTAATTTGTAAAATGATAAATAAAAATTAAATTTTTATTTGGAACAGAAAAAGTATCATGCAAAGTAAAGGTGCGAGGAGGGGAGTGCAAAGCCAGAGAACCAATGTTTGAGACTGTCAAACCTAAACCATCACAGAGAATAACTTTGTCAATTCCATCATACTCGGAATCAATAAATAAATTGGTAAGAACACCCTTGATATTATGAGAGGTAACTGAATTTATTAGCCAATTTTTATCCATTTGATAAGGTACGTAGTACAATTGATAGAAGAATGTGGAGACTGGATTTGAGGACATGTTTCAGCGATATGGCCCAACTGGTCACACTTGTTTTACAAGAAGATGCTTGTTTCTTTTCTAATTGAAACATCTGGAACTTCAGCCGCACCACAACAGCCGCCGCCGCCGCCGCCATCACCACCAGCCACAACATGCTTGTTTCAACCAGCACTTCTCAATCTCATTCTGTACTGTGCTCCTTCACTAAATTCCTGATAGAAAGACACAATGTCTCCCCCTGTAAGGCCAACATAGCGAGCAATTTCATACCAACCTGTTGTAAATGCGGGCCTTCCAGATCTCGTAGAGCAGTGAATTGTCACTGGCTCTGCTAAAGGCGTTCCTGAAGCTGACTCAACTATGGTGGGCAATTCCATGGTCCCTTGGAAAGGCGGCAGGAGTTGTAGGTTAGAATCGGGTGGTAGCACCAATCCTCTCTCAATATCAACAGGGGTGAGCTTCTTTCTGAAGATCTGCATTGACAATGCTTTGAAATAAATAAGTTAAGGAAGGTTTTGTGTATTTGTAGAGACATGCACAAGGTATTTATAGAGAATTCAATTATCTTAACTATTCATGTAAGAAACAATTTAAATCCCCTGATATGCTGGTCAAATAATTTAAAAACTATTCACTTCACACGAACAATTTTTATTTTTTTTATGGAGTCCTTCAAACTTCACACGAATTGCCGTTTCAAGGAATCCCAAGTTATACTCGACAGATATTGCAAGGTCTGAGGTATCTTCACAGCTGTAAAGTGGTTCATGGAGATGTTAAATGTGCAAACATCTTGGTCACTGAATCAGGAAGAGTAATACTTGCTGATTTTGGTTTGTCGAGACGCATGGAAGATCATAGCCAGTCTTTGAAGCTTGGCTTGGGAAGCCCATTGTGGATGGCTCCGGAAGTTGCTAAGCTTAAACGGGTCGGGTATGGTTTTCCATCTGATATATGGAGCCTTGGATGCTCTGTGACGGAAATGTCGACCAGAAATCATCCACAGTATATTAATGGCGAGAATCCCCTGAAGTTGGACCGTGCAATTAGAAGCGGAAAAGGGCTTATTGTTCCTGATCATCTCTCACATACTTTGAAGGACTTCATCAATCAATGCCTGCAGCCCCATCCAAATCAGCGTCCGACTGCTGCCGATCTTCTAGCTCATCCTTTCGTGAATGAATCATCTTGCACGCAGCCTGATCTTACAGAATTGCTGTTCTTGTTTTGATGAATCTGTACTCTGTTTTGATGAATTTTATTTATTGTATTATGAACTTGGATTCTAAATACGTGTGTTCAATCTTCTAGTTTTGATGAATCTGTACTCTGTGCTGTTGAACATTAGCCAACCGGGGATATTTCATCTTCTGATCTTGTTTTTGAATCCTTTTCTTATGTTTATTCTCCTCGATGTACTAATCATCAGGTTGCTCATACCAGGAGCAAATCTGGGATGAGAATTGACCTCAGCGTATCCATCCTCTTCATTAACTCTGATGGAAATCATTTCTCGTACGGTAAGAAACGAAACATTAATCACGACTACATTAAGCCCCATGAGACTGTATCCTGCATGTTTAAAGATATCCTTTTCTTCTCAAAATTGTGTTTATAGATGATGGTTCGGTGTATTCTTACAGCACATGAACCAGTATTGAGTGCTATTAGTGTTTCTATAAAGATGTGTGTTCACTAGAACTGTTTAACTTACTGTTAGGCCAAGTGTGTCACAGCCAAGTCTGCTAAAATGTTTCTATCAGAGAATGGTAATCAAATTCCTCTCACATTGGGTTCTATATCTTCCCCATTTCCGGTTCTGCACAGCAAGGTGTCAACACCTCTTTTGAGCATGCAATTATTATATATCATTGATTTTGGAATTTCTAAACCACAATATTTTGGTGTGTGAAAATGAGAAGCTCACCATGCATCTTCCAAGTTTGTAGGACATTATCAATCTTTGTTTACTGATATAGTTGAGTTGCGCCGAGGAAAAATTACCCTTGACTTTGCGAGGGAGCACAGGACTTCTTTCGCACAGTCAAACTCTGTATGAGATGCCCAAATATTAGTAGAAAATGTACTAATTGTTACACAGATTTGAACTGAACTTAGTTACAGAATTAAGAAAACAGATGAAATTACCTGTAGTGGAAAGTTTTGTCAATTTATAATAGACCGCAGCTTGAAATATTATACACCAGAATCTAGATTGGAAGCCTGAAAAAAGACATGTTTGGATCTGGTTTTCCATCTGATATATATATGGAGCCTTGGATGCACTTTGACGGAAATGTCGACTAGAAAGCATCCACGGTATCAAAATGGTAAGGGTGGGCATCAAAATAGTAAGGGTAGCTAAATTCCTTCCAACCATTCCTTGTCACCCTCGGTTTTTCTTTCTATGTTCACATATGAGGGAGAACCTCTGTTCTTGTTGCTGTTGTTCATTGTAGATAGAGATTCAATTTGATGTAGTTTGTTGGAATCTTTTAGATTCAATCCAATGTAAGAGGTTTCATCAACAATATTTAGGTTGGTGAAAGAGGTAGAATTCTGTGCCTTGTTTATCTGGATGAAATGGTATCAATAAAAGAAAATGCAGTAAATTTGAGGATGTAGGTACGAAAATGGCATCCATTTCATTTTAATATGGGGCAGTGACTTCTTTTTTGACATGATCAAATCGTGTGCAGATTTTGTATATAACATCAAAGAAAAGGCTCAGTTCTTGTTTGTTGTCTAGTAACCCGCAAGGTTCTTAAATGACTGACCACCTCCTGTTTTATCTTCAATGAAAATTTTGATTGTTTTCATTTGTGTTCTTTAATTAAAATTGATAATATATGTTGTTTTTTATGAGCTCTTTTTTTTTTTTTTTCATTCACACCTTTCCTTTATTTATAATTCAATTTTATTTATTCAAATTATTTAAAACTTTAAGGATTCAAGATACAGGGAAATCTCACGTTTGTTCTTGGACAACCACAGTGTCACTTGGTTAGGCGCCAAGGAGGGGAAATCTCACGTTTGTTCTTGGACAACCACAGTGTCACTTGGTTAGCCAAGGAGTGTTTGTCACTGTTTCAAAAATATTAAAAAAAAAATTGAATTTTTTATTTTATTTTAATATTAAAAAAATATTTTATTTTAAGACATTTGTAAACAAAAACAATCTCGCCGCTGCCTGCCTACCAAACCTGCAAATTAACCTGCAACCAGAGCCATCCTCACCCCTACGCAAAAAGAGCGGAAGAAAGCGATTAGCCCAGCTTCATTATTATAACTATAAGGAAGCAACTTCTCCCTCTCTTCCCCATTTTCATTCTTCGGATGTTCTTCCATCATTCCTGGTCTTCGAGAGCACAAGCTGTGTGTTCATCATTCTTCGTTTAATCCCACTTCTTTTCATCCAGCTTCCTCACTTGCTTTCTTTCGATCTTCTTGTCCTCCTACCTGCTCTTCTCCAATGCCTCTTTCGAGATGGCAAGCTGCCTGTTCATCATCTCGTTTGTTTTTAGATTATGCGGACAACTTGGCTGATCAGATAGCCATGCTTTTGGTACAGACCTTGAGGCCGGTTGTTGAGGCAGCGGCCCGTTCTGCAGCTGGATATTGTTCTCGACTTCCTATCGGGTACTGTTACTTTTTTCTTAATTAGAAAACAATAATTCTTGTACATGATTTCACCCCATGTCTTATGTCTTGAAACTAATATCAGACCCCATACTTTCTTGCATGTAAATCCCAGTATAAATCTCTCATCAACAACAAGACCTAGAATTACAGATTGGGAGAGGGGGGATCATATTGGAAAAGGGTCATTCGCATCAGTTTACAAATGGTACTCGAAGGAACATAAATTGTTTTTTGCTGCGAAGGGAGTCTCACTTAACGAACACAGACATATTTGCCATCTCGAGAATGAGATTGCTGTTCTGAAGCGCTTGCATCATGAAAACATAATTCAGTATTATGGAACAGAAAAGGGTGAAGAAATGCTTTATATTTTTCTAGAGCTTGTAAGTCACGGCACCCTTGAACAAGCATATAAGAATTGTCGTTTCAAGCAATCCCAAGTTTCTCATTATACTCGACAGATATTGCTAGCTAGGGTTGAAGTATCTCCACAGTTGCAAAGTGGTTCATGGAGATCTTAAATGTGCAAACATCTTGGTTACAGAATTAGGAAGAGTAAAACTTGCTGATTTTGGTTTGTCTAAAAGCATGGAAGATCATAGCCTGTCCTCGGAGCTTGGCCTGATCGGAATGCCGTGAGCTTAGACCGTGCAATTAGAAGCGGAAAGGGGCCTGTTGTTCCTGATTATCTCTCTGATACTCTGAAGGACTTCATCACTCAATGCCTGCAGCCCGATCCAAATCAGCGTCCGACCGCTGCCGATCTTTTAGCCCATCGTTTCGTGAATGAATCATCTTGCCCGCAGCCTGATCTTACAGAGTTGCTGCTCTTGTTTTGATGAATCTGTACTCTGTTTTAATGAATTTTATTTATTGTATTATGAACTTGGATTCTAAATTATGTGTGTTCGATCTTCTAGTTTTGACGAATCTGTACTCTGTGCTGTTGAACATTAGCCAACCGAGGATATTTCATCTTCTGTTCTTGTTTTTGAATCCTTTTCTTATGTTTATTCTCCTAGATGTACTAATCATCAGGTTGCTCATACCAGGAGCAAATCTGGGATGAAAATTGACCTCAGCGTATCCATCCTCTTCATTAACTCCGATGGAAATCATTTCTCGTACCATAAACAAAAGAAACATTAACTACAATGGAAAGTACCCGTTTCATCAGCTTGCGAGAGCAGATTGCAAGGGTGTCCTGCTAAACATGTAAAACACCAGTTTGTCATGTCCACAGATTACCTGAAAAACCTCCAATCCAGTTTCTTTCATGCCAAGATTTGCGAGGGAACGAATGCCATCAGCATTCACTTTCTTGATAATGAATTCCATGTCCTCTCCACCAATTCGTTTAAGGTTAATCAAGAGACAATGGAGCACTTGGTACGAGAATTTTATTAATAATGGATGATAACGTGATTAGGATTGAAAAATAAGGGGTAAAGGAAAAACTTTAAAGAAATGTGGATAAAAGGAGGAGGATGGATTTTAACAAGTAAATTTAAAAAGGACTAAACTGAATTTTTAAAAACTTTAAGATTGCAAGTTGCGCCTTCTCCTCAATACAACTGTCCAGGGCACAGTCTCTTTTGAAGATAACTGAGATGAACGGGTTAGATCACGTTTGTTTGGTAATGATTATTAACGGGTTAGATCTCTTTATATTTTATTTATTATTTTTTACATAAAATAATTTAATATTTATAAATAATTTATGGAGTTTTGAATATCTAATAAATAAAAAGAGTTATATATATATATATATATTTTTTTTTTTTTGACCATCGATAATATTTATATATTATTTATTATTTATCTTTTTTATCTAAATGGACCGATCAGTGTCCCGTCATCTGTCTGTAGATTCTGATCCATCTTAATTATCCCTTCTCACCAAAACCCAAAAAATTCCTCTCCAAACTCTTCAAAACTACCTTCCATAGGCTTCTCAATTCTGGGTGTCTCTGGTCTTTGCTGCATCAAGTAAGTTGCACTCTTTCTTTATCTGGGTCTTCTTTCATTTTCTCTTCTTTATTGAATCATACAAAAAGTTTGGGTTTGTGAATGCAGAGTATAGCTCACTATTATTGTTAAATGCTATAAAGTTACCATTTTTTTAAAATAAAACCATTAGTGGGTTTTGTTATGAGGAGAGAAAGATTGAGTCTTGTGGTTTCTTGATGCTGTTTTATGTATGGTCTGATTGGTTTCTGAGAAATGAGAGGAAAGTGAAAGATAACACGAAGAAATGAAACAGTTGTTGTTAGTGTTTTTCGATGTTTTGTTTAGTGTTGAATTAAGCTCTTGAAATAAAAGTTGAGTTTTCTTTGGTGGGCAGTTTAATTTATTGTTGACTTAGTTTTAGCTGCTGTAGAGAAGAGTGAATTGAGCTGTTTTCATTTTTGTTTATTCTAGTCAAGTTTTGATGTTTAAAGATGAATAAGTGATTTTAAATGGGTTTAAAGATAATATTGAATTGTGTTATTGTGCGGCAGTGGGTGTAGAAGAGAGGATTGATATAGCAGAGAGCTCTATTGGAAATGAATTGATTGAACAGGAAGGTGATGGTATGGTTGTAGAACCACACGATGGCATGGAGTTTGAAGCAGAAGATGCTGCCAAGATGTTTGAATAAACTCGGCAGATAGGGTTTGTACTGTGCGTATGTTTTTTGAGTTGATAGGGGTGTATGAAAATTTAAAAGAATCATGGCATCTAAAACAAGCGATGCCTGACTTACAAAAGGGGAAAAGTCAATTGGATCAGCAGATGAATGCACAAAATTATCAATGAATAAAGGAGTTGTGTATCAGATACAGACGAAATTGTAGTTCCACAGACCAAGTTAACCAGCAAGATGATCAACTTAAAGAGCAAGATCCAGGAACCCTGCTATTTTCAAGCAAAAGTTGTTATAGACACATATCAGCAAAGTCTTTGGCTGCACTGGTGCCAAATATTTCTTTCACAGGGCTTTCATCAGTTTAATCATCAGCAAAAGAATCTAGATCTGAATATTTGTATAGGGAAAGTAATGCACAAGTGTTTGCTATAAAAAAATTGGTGAAAAAATTGACCACTTCATTTTAAAGATTGCAACTTGAGAATAATTTGATGGTGAATAAGATCATAACTGAAATTGTAGTTTTTGTATTTAATTTTAATATTTTTAACGGAACAACTATTTAAATAGTTGTTCTGTTCTTCGGTTGTTATTTCTAGATGATCTAAACAAAAAAGTTGAATAAGATGATAGTTGTTTTGTTCTTCATTTTTAATGGAATAACTATTTAAATAGTTGTTTTGTTCTTCAGTTGCTATTTTTAGATGATCTGAACAAAAAGGCTGAATAAGAAAAAAATTACTAATTAATAAATTTTTTTCATGTTATAAAATTGATATCAATCCCCAAAAACTTCAACAATTGATTTGATGAAAGCTCTAAATCAATATTTATCAGTTGATATCTCATTAGCTCAACTGTTATTGTATTTTGTTGTAATTGTTATTGTATATTGTTACTATATTTGGAGTTATATAATATTTAAAATCAATGTTTATCAGTTGATATCTCACTAGTTCAAGTATTATTGTATTGTGTTTCAAGTATTCAATTGTTATTGTATTTTGGTTCAACTGTTACTGTATTGTGTTTCAATTGTTATTGTATATGTGACTCTTCTAAATGGCTTTTATCGTTGGAATACACATAAATAAAAAAAAATCTATATTTACACTATTTAAAAGCTATGTTATCAATTTAGCTTTCCAAAATGGTATTTTGCGTTGGAGTTGCTCTTAGATTCAACGGAACACCAATCACGCAAAAAAATTCCCTTCTATATTTACACTATTTATTTTCATCCTTGTTCTTTTGATTTCGGTTTTATTCCTGATTTCTTCAATGAAAATTTTGATTTTTTTCAATTGTGCCCTTCAATTGAAACAGAGTATATATGTTGGTTTTCATTTTCAGTCCTATTTCTTTTGATTTTTTTATTTATTTTTGGTTCCTTTAATTTTTTTGGTACGCAGGTTTTTATTTGTTTTAATTTTGTCCTCCAATTGAGATTGTTTATATATTCTACTTTTCATTTAGGTCCTTATTCTTTTAATTTTTTTAACAAATTACATTGCAATTTCTTTTAAAAATGTCAATATTTGTTTTGGTCCCAAGATTTTTATTTGTTTTAATTGTTCATATAAGATTTTCTTAACAACACTGAAATGAAAAGTTATGATGTTGAATAGGATTTAAATATTCAAGTTGATATCAATACAAGAAACTTTAAGTTAATTATTGTTGACAATACTAGTATTATTGATATTGATAATATTTAAAATATCAATACTAGTGTTTTGAAGTAAAAATTATTTAATTAGTCTCTTTTTTAGAATGGAATAACCTTGCCCTAATACATGGCAATCTTTCGTGTTTGTAATTATTTTATTATTGTTCATATTTTTTTTATTTCGGTTTTATTCTTGATTTTTTCAATGAAAATTTTGATTGTTTTCATTTGTGTCCTTTAATTGAAATTGATCATATATATTGTTTTTTTATTTTATTTTAGACCTTATTCTTTTGATTTTTGGTTTGTTTTATGTTCCTTTCATTTTTTCGGTATACAAGTTTTAATTTGTTTTAATTTTATCCTCTAATTGAAATTGGTCATATATGCTACTTTTCATTTAAGTCCTTATTCTTTTAATTTTTTAACAAAATTACACCACATTTTTTTTAAAAAAATTCCTTTATTTTTTCGGTCCCAAGGTTTTGAATTGTTCCAATTTTATCCTTCGATTGGAAGTCATTGTATATTTTATTTTTTATTTCGGTCCTTAGTCTTTGAACTTTTTATTTGGTATTAATTTCTTTGGTTTTTTCAGTTCTTCTTGGACAATGTTTATTTTATACATCTATACTTTTAATTTTTGTTCAAGACACTTTTATTTGTTTTTAGTGTTACACTCACAAAAGTGTTGTATGCCGTGGAATTAATTCAACTGCCCGGCAATTTGTCTTTCAACAAGATATAAAACGAGTTCTAGACATACATATCAGTAAAAGAACTTTATAGATAAATTGATTTAATCTCGACCCTGCAAATCTCGGCACAAATTGATTCAGAGTCTCCAGCCTGTCTTTTCTTGGCTCTTTTCTCGGCACAAAAATTGATTCAAGAATACTTTTTAAAAAACACTTGTCTTTTCACTTCAAGGAATATAATTGAACCAATCTATCGTGATTCATGATTTTTTATTAAAATTTATTATTTTATTCAGTTACAAGTAGACATAAAATTAATTGAGAATATTTCTTACTAACCTTGTTCTCTATATAGTTGTTAGAGATCCTATTCTGAGACATGGAAAGAATAAAATGTTTTTTCTAACATATCTTTGTCGATGACATTATCTCCATATAATTCTAATTTAGAATTGATATTAAACATTGCAGAATTATATTCGCTTATTGATTAAAATCCTGCAATTATAAATATATCCAATCATAATGAGGCTTTAAGAGAATAACTATCTTTGATGGTCATATTTTTCCTTCAATATAAAGAATTTTCAAAATTACAATGATAAGAAAACTCATTAAGACCAAATTATCAAACAAGATAAAAATAGTATGTGACGTTGTTATACCTTAACCATAAACAGTATTTTCACCTTACTTTAGACTAGTAGCCCACAAATAAGAAGTTTTCATTTCTAATAATTTTTTTATGGAGTTTAGCAAACCTTAAATATTAAAATTAATGACTTTTAAGCAAGAGATATAATATTACAAGAACGAAAATGTTAAGGGGGTTGAATCTTGAGTCCAAGAGTTACTTGGGGTCTTTGCAGGATAATTTTTTTTTTTGTCTGTCATGGATTTGTTTGGTTACTGAGAAAGTGAGGTAGAGTTCGAAAACAGAATTCTGGGTGTTAGTATCAGTTATGTGGTGTGATTCTTTGACTTTCAAGAAAATCGGAAAGCTTCGTGCCAGCTCACAGTAATGATTCTTGAAAGGAAACAGGCTTTTCCTTTTATTGACATGCAGCAGCAACTACAACAATGCAATCCCCAGCACTTGGCAGAGCCATTCCCAGTAGTGTTGGGTGTGATTTTCGATCTAGTTGCTGTCTATTCCAAACCTCTAATTCTTTAGCTATTTATCATATAAGAATACTAGTGTGACTGTGGTTGTTTTTTTAAGTGTTTTTTTATTCAGAAATATATTAAAATGACTTTTTTTTAAAAAAAAATTGGTATCAGCACATGAAAATAATCTAAAAACATCAAAAAATTTAATTTAAAAAAAAAATAAAATTCAAACAAATGACAAGAAGGAAGATGCTGAGAGTGCTAGAAATGGTGTAAGACCCCAGATTGTTCTTGTTTTGAAGAATCTGTACTCTGTTTTGATGAATTTTATTTATTGTATTATGAACTTGGATTCTCTAAATTTGTGAAAAATAATTTTTTAATATATTTTAAAAATAAAAAATATCATTTTAATATATTTTTTAACAAAAAAATATTTTCAATAATAAATTCGACAACTCTCGATCAGTCACAAAATCTTAAAATCCCAGCTTATTTTCAATGAATTTGCTTTGGAATTATTTTTATAAAAAAAATGTTGTCCTAAACAATAGTTTATTTAAAATAAATAAATAATAGATATCCTTTTGGAATAGACTCATGTGTGCGATTATACGGGAGGACACCGTGTGTGTGTCTATATATATATATATATATATATATATATATATATATATATATATATATAATACAGCTATCCAATTGTTATTAATGTGAATTATGCCACATGGAGAAGACAAATTAATTAAAAAATCATTTTGGTAAAAGTAACAATACTAATCTTGAAGTGACATGGCTCGTGGATAGGATTGAAAGGGCAGTTTAGGTAAAAACAAACATGCATAGATCTTGCCCTACGGGGTGACAAGCGATAATTTAGGCTCACCACAAAGTCAATAGTGCCCCTATATCAGAATATGAAATCTATATTAATTACGTCATAGTTGCCCCCCTCATTAATTAGCTTTACAAAATTAATGCTAATGAGATTGGGCAGTTTAGGTAAAAACAAACATGCATAGATCTTGCCCTACGGGGTGACAAGCGATAATTTAGGCTCACCACAAAGTCAATAGTGCCCCTATATCAGAATATGAAATCTATATTAATTACGTCATAGTTGCCCCCCTCATTAATTAGCTTTACAAAATTAATGCTAATGAGATTTGTAGCCATTTTTTGAACAATAATTAAAGGGGTGAGGTCCAGTTATGGTTCATGGGATTTTTTCCCCCTTGTCTCACCAATCACGTCGTGCCATGTGAGCTACATTTGTGTGGCAGTGAATATGTGATGTATCCGTTGTGTTCCTCACCGCTGTGGGACACAAGTGATTGGATGCAGTAATCTACAGCAGCGGGTCTCTGTGTTATTCTTCTCTAATATTTCTTCTTTTTTTTTTTTATCCACATTTAATCTTGCTTATTTCTTTTTTTTTTTATTATTTTAAATAGGATAGATTGTGATGAAATACATGTTTTCCTGTAATTTTAGTTTCGAAAAAATAAAACAAAATCCATTTCAAACAATCTAAAAAGTATTTATTTCATATTTTTATCTATGCTCTTTTAATTAAACTTATTTCTATATATTTTATATTTATCTTTTCTACCATGTGAAAATAAAATTACGACTAAAGGATTTGTGATAATTTTATATTTTTTTTTATTTCAAAGCATTGTCAATGCAGATCTTCAGAAAGAAGCTCACCCCTGTTGATATTGAGAGAGGATTGGTGCTACCACCCGATTCTAACCTACAACTCCTGCCGCCTTTCCAAGGGACCATGGAATTGCCCACCATAGTTGAGTCAGCTTCAGGAACGCCTTTAGCAGAGCCAGTGACAATTCACTGCTCTACGAGATCTGGAAGGCCCGCATTTACAACAGGTTGGTATGAAATTGCTCGCTATGTTGGCCTTACAGGGGGAGACATTGTGTCTTTCTATCAGGAATTTAGTGAAGGAGCACAGTACAGAATGAGAGTGAGAAGTGCTGGTTGAAATAGAAAAGAAACAAGCATGTTGTGGCTGGTGGCGATGGTGGCGGCGGCGGCGGCGGCTGTTGTGGTGCGGCTGAAGTTCCAGATGTTTGAATTAGAAAAGAAACAAGCATGTTCTTGTAAAACAAGTGTGACCAGTTGGGCCATATCGCTGAAACATGTCCTCAAATCCAGTCTCCACATTCTTCTATCAATTGTACTACGTACCTTATCAAATGGATAAAAATTGGTTAATAAATTCAGTTACCTCTCATAAGTGGGCATTTAACCCTTGGGAGATATACAACTTTAAAGTGAAATTTCTTGACGGGTTTTTTCGAGATTCATTTCTGCCATAAAAAAATTATCTTAGTGAATCCATATAAATACATTTTAGAATCAACGGTGACAAACACTTTCGTCGTCCAAATCTGAATCTAGACGCGCGACACATATATCATTTACATGTCAACTTAAAAAGTTTTAAAATTTAATTTAAGCTTATAAAATTCCACCCCTCTAGTCTTTTCCACCCACACATGTTAACTTATCAAGTTCCTAGTATATTACCTGCAGGGTCGTGGCTTAGTGGTTATTGGGAAGCGTTCTCTTCCATTTACTGTTCATTGTGACTCATTGTCACTATTCATTGGCAATTTGCTCCGGTGCTCCGCGCGTGCACGTCCACCTTTTTTTTTGGCCTCGGAACAGTGTATTAACGAAACAACCCCTCGAAAAAGACAAAAAACGCTACCGGTTTCAGGGGCTCCGCGGTAATTGACCATTTCCGGTTTGGTTCGGTCCGGTTCCTTAGACCGGTTTTTTATTTTTTTAATATTTCATTGAACAGTGCATTAACCATTTTGTCCATCGAAAAGGACAAAACACACGCCTGGGGGTGAGGGGCGTTCCAGTAATTAGCCAAATTTTTTATTATTTTTTTGACTGACAGCTGCTGGCGCTTCACCGGACGCGCCGTTCGTTTCAACGCTCACTCATTTTTTGGGCGACGCGTGCGGCCTCATACAGCGTCGGAAAATGCTCAAGCGGCGTCTAGAATGATTTTCAGGCATGTTCTCTTCCACCTGGGTGGCGCGTGTAACACTATGGTGTCCGGAGACGTGTCAATGGTCGTTTGAATCCCCAATTTCTCTCTCACACTGCGCCCGGATGACGCCGGCTAAGTCTGCTTTTTTATCAAAGTTCAGTTCAGTCCCTGAACATTGTAATTTGGTTTTCTTGCCCTTAATGCTATTTTATAGGTTTTGATTTGATTCAATTTCGTCCTTCAATTGAAATTGATTATATATTGGACTTTCAATTCGGTCCTCATTCTTTTAATTTTTCTGATTGGGCTGGAATTTATAATATATTTGGTATCAAAGTTTTGATGGATTTCAATTTCATCCTTCCATGCAAATCTATTATAAATCCTTAATATTTTCGGTCCCAAAGTTTGATTTCTTTCAATTTTATCCTTCTATGCAAGTTAATTATGGATTTTAGCTTCATTTCGGTCCCATTTCTTTTAATTTCAGGTTTTGTTTTCAATTATTTAATTTGAATGTTTGGATTTGCTTCAATTTTGTCCTTAAAATTACATGTATTATTTAAAGTATGTCAAATTGATTATATATTTGTATATTTATGTCAAATTAAAGTATGTGAAACTAATTATATGTTTTAATATTTATTGAATATTATCGCCTAAGAATGTATATATAGAGAAAAAAAAATTAATATCAGTATTCTTAAATACATTTAATATAATAATACAAGGAATAAATCTTATAAAAAAATTGTCTTCGAATTTTAATTTTGTGCTCTGTTTTTTAAAGTTTATTTCTTAAAAAATATTTATAGTATTTTGGTTTTTAATATTTCATATCTAATATTACTGGGCAAAAAATACAACTCAAAATTATTTTTTGACAAATTTACCTAGATTATCTACAATTAAAAAATATGCCAGTCACTTCCCGTTTTGATTACACTGTTCTTTTTAGATGGCAAAAAAAACAATTATAGCACGCAAAAAATTTAGGTTTATTTCTAAAAACAAATTACAATATTCTTATTTATAATGTGTCAGATCTAATATTACAAGTGGAAAAAGGCAACTCATAAAAAAAATTGACAAATTTACCTGGATTATCTACAATTAAAAAATCTACGAACCACTTCCCATTTCAATTACACTATAAAGTATGTGAGACTACTTATATGTTTTAATATTTATTGAATATTATCGCCTAAAAATATATAGAAAGAGAAAAAAAATGACCTACGATTTCTTGCAAAAAAAAATTAATATCGGTATTCTTAAATACATTTAATATAATAATATGATGAATAAATCTTATAAAAAAAAACTTTGGCTTTGAATTTGAATTTAAATTTATATTTTATACTCTTTTTTTGTTCTTTTAATAAACGGTGACCTTTTTTTCATATTTTTTTTATTTTTTAGTAACCGTGGTGTCCAAGTCAGTTTTTCTTTTTTAACCGGGTTTATTTTTTTTGTGTTTTTTTTAACCAGAATATCCGTGACAACAAAATTTCTAATAAATTATTTCACCTTCTTAGCAAATTTTCTAACAAATTTTATCAAAAATTTTTTAGTATTAGCAACATTCAATCAAAATTTAAGAACAATTTTTTTTTTTAAAAATGTTATCTCAACAAAAGAGAAAATAATAAAAATGAAAAACCAAAACTAAAGACACATATATATAAACATAGTTAAAAATAGAAACTATTTAAGAACTATAAAAAATTAAAGGAATTAAAATCAAAAATCAAAAGTATAATGGAAAAAAAACCAAATATATTATCAATTTCAATCAAATAAAAAAAATGAAAAAAAAATCAAATAAAGTATAACATTTATACGTGCAAGGTTTGATATAATGAAACACATCAACGCATCATATTATAATAACAGGAACATTGAAGCCTTAACATATAAAATTATCATTACTATTACTGCTAAAACAATACAAATTATTAAATTACCCCACGAAAAAAATCGAAAACATTAAAAAAAGAGGAAGCAAGAAAAAAAACTTTAACAAAAAAATGAAAATAAAAAAAAATTATAAGCAAAAAAAAATAATTTGACATCAAAATAAATAAATAAAATCAAAAGATAAAAAATGAAAAAAATAAATGCATAAGTGAAATAAAAAATAATAAAAAAAAAAACTAAAAAAAAAAATTATAAGCAAAAACAATTAATTCATAATCAAGCGCGATAGGCAGGAGTTGAACCCATGACCTCCTGCTTAGAAAACACGCTTTATCCACTAAGTTACAGGCGTTTCATGATATCATACTGTGCAAAAATAAGTAAATATCAGTAAAACAACTACCTGAACTATTTCGAAAATTGAGCAACACTGTAATTCACAGTGATTGTCTTCACATGCTACAGTAATCGACTCTTGATCTCTTTTAGTATATAATATAATAATGACGGTAATTAGGGATTGATTTTCAATAAAAAAAAATTATAAATAAACAATTAACTATTTATTTTTGTTATTTGATTATTGCAGGTGTTTTTACAATTTAATTTTGTTTGTTGTGTTTAATCTAAATTAGATTGTAAAATGAATTAATCATAATACAGTGAATTTAGTAATTCAGGTATCCAAATTTTCTTATTTTTATAATGATAATAATAATTTAAAATATTCAAAATCTACTAAACAAATAAATTTATATCCATTTAAAATTTATATATTTGATAAGAAACCTGCACTTAGACAGGACTCCATAAAAGCGAGGTCCCTTTTAAATCCCTTTGTGTGTTAAAAAGGGAGGATTTAAAAGCGAGGAGGGTACAAGAAGATTGGGAGAGACATTGTTAAAAAGGAGTGCCGATGACAAAACGGACCAAAGTAACCAAATGTCATTGTCAAACCAAAGTAACCAAATTTAGTATTTTTAAATAATTTTCATACATTAATATCAAAAATAATTTTGACATCATAAAAAATTTTATTTTAATATATTTTAAAACAAAAATCAAATTAAAAAAACAAATAGCACACTCTCCGAAGTCCGAATCAAGACAAAGTGCGTTAAAGTGAAGACATCCCTGACAATGACATCTGGTTACTTTGGTTCTGACGGGAAAGTGGACCAGAAAGCATCCACAGTACAATGCCAGGGATGTCTGTGATGTAGAACTTTCCCAACAGAGTACTCAATGAAGTTAAGGCATTGCAGGTGGGGTCTTGGCCTCGCACACCCAAAAAAAAAAGGAATTGCAGGCTGATCTAAGAAGACGCCTCTCTCTTTTGAGAAAGATCATGTGGACTGTCTCCAGAAAGGGGACTCCTAAGGGTGTGGTGGTCCTCCTGCAGTGGTAAGTGGTAACTAGTCAATCTATCATTGCTGGGCTCCTAGGATTCTTTGTTAATTTACTTTATTGTATAATGATAAGTTTCTGTTTTGTTTGGAAGTATTGTTGAAATTAATTTAATTTTTTTTTTTTTAGAAATATATCAAAGTATTGTTCAAATTATCGCTTGTCACCCCGTAGGGCAAGATCTATGCATGTTTGTTTTACCTAAACTTCCCTTTGAATCCTATCCACGAGCCATGTCACTTCAAGATTAGTATTGTTATATACTTTTACCAAAATGATTTTTTAATTAATTTGTCTTCTCCATGTGGCATAATTCACATTAATAACAATTGGATAGCTGTATTATATATATATATATATATAGACACACACACGGTGTCCTCCCGTATAATCGCAGATTACGTAGGCCCTCCGTACTTGCAATCTTTCTTTAATGTTAGGGTGTCCTGTTAGTAGTTAGTAATGATGATACGCCTAGGCATTAGCATCAATTTGAACACTCCTAATTTTTAAAAGATTTTTTAGAAAAAATTGAAAATTTTCATTTTATTTATTTATTTTAAATTAAATATTTTTGATATTTTTATATTATTTTCAGTGTTAATATCAAAAATAATTTAAAAAAATATTTTTTTGATATATTTATAAATAAAAACACTTTTAAACAGACACAAAATCTTAAAATCCCATCTTATGTCCCGAGGTTGCATGAAAACCTCCAATCTGGTTTCCTTCATGCTTAGTTCGGGCTGAATTTGCTTTGGAATTATTTTATAAAAAAAAATGTTGTCCTGAAAAAAGTTTAGTTAAAAAAAAAGAAATAACACTTTGCGGAATAGACTCGTGTTCATTTCATTTTATTAATACAACAAAATTATTTTGAGATAAATCAAACTTGACTCGCCAACCATGGCTTGACTTCGGGCGTGAGTAAATTTATTTCAATTTTCTGAACTGAGGAATTAAAAAGTGATTACTAATAATATTTAAATTACAAGAACGAAAATGTTAAATGGGTTGAATCTTGAGTACAAGAATTACTTGCTATGCAAGTGATGCTATTCTGTTGGATTTTTTGGCATATTCTTCTCTCCTGTGAATTTATCTAGAAAACAGTTCCCGTCATGCGTTTAGGGCTAAATCCAAGTTTTGTGCATATGAGCAGCGCCGACTATGTTTATCCGGCCACTAACGTGCATGGAGTGTTCACATCGAGTAGCGATTCCACCACCGCAACCATTTGTGAAGTCGCTGCAATATAATCTTAAAGAGACTTTCTTTCCCGATGATCCTCTCAGGCAATTCAAGAACCAGCCCACTTCGCGAAGATTCGTGTTAGGCCTCAAATATTTCTTTCCAATTCTTGGTCTATGTAAGTTCCAGTATCAAAATCGCCAACACGGAGCAAATTTTTAGCTGAACATTAGAGCAGTTTCTCATAAACTTTTTGCCTAAACGCATGCAGATTCAAGCTTCATTCCGCCATAATATTGGTTTATGCAATGATGGGAAGTTCGAGAGATTTGGCGGTGGGAACCGTTGCCGTGGCATCTCTCCTCACATCATCTATGTTAGGTAATGAGGTTAACGCTAATGAGAACCCCAGACTTTATCTCCATCTTGCATTCACTGCCACGTTCTTCGCCGGAGCTTTTCAAGCTTCCCTCGGCTTATTAAATATTAAGGTAAGTAGCTAGCTGGCCTCGCTGTCTTTTTCTGCTCTGGGTTACAAAAGTTCATTCTTTTCTTTCGTTTTTTGGCATGTTCTTCTCTGCTGTGAATTTATCTAGAAAACAGTTCCCGTCATGAGTGGTGCTGGACATTAGAGACGTCCCAGAAAGAGAATTCTACCCAATGATTCCTGATTAAATGGACGCATTTACTGCTCCTCCTGGCCCAGAGAGATGGATGTACGTAGGTGCTTTGTCACGATATTCAAAAAGTGTTAACAACGGTGCATGGACGTCGATGCTGGCGATTGCTCAGGAGTACATTCCGAACCTATATAGTAAAAACTTTAATGGATTCTCTAAGTTTTTTCATAGCTAACAATTGGATCGGGTAATTTAAGGTTAGTTGGTATTACCAATAAAACAAGTGCGAATATTGTTAGAAATACTCTAATAATCGACAAACTAACGAACAATGATTTCCTTTTCTCAACAGTTAATTTATTTGTTTGTGTCCAAGAACTCCTTTTCTTCCCTCTGTTTATTGCTGTCTATGACACTGGAGAGGATTTGAAGGCTTTAATTTAATGGCAAATAGAAAGCCAATATTGAAATATTCTGTAAAAAAACACACCAGATAGAAACGCATTTCCTTGGAAAAATCTAAAGATAAGATAATGTGAATCTTTTTAGGGTTCATGAAATTTGCCAAGAGCGAGTCGATCGTGCACGATTTCTTCAGTGGACCCATTCTCGTCGTGGAATCTTATGCACTCCAGCTGACCAGCAAGAGTTCAGGAAGTCGACCGACGCCCGCGATCAAATGATCAAAGGCACAGAATTTTGTACAGTCCCAAATGGTCACGAGCTGCAAGTCTGCCCAATCATGTTAGAGAATAATATAAATCATATTATAGAGTCTCACTTATAAGCTTAAGCTTTTAGGTGAGATGGTTCCTTAACATGGTATCAGAGCCTTGTTGACCCAGCGGTCACGAGTTCGAATCTCACCACCCCCATTCTATTTGATAAAAACCAAGCACAAGGTGATGTGGGCTTGTACAAGTTTCAAGCCCAAAGAGCTTTCACTTGAGGGGGTGTGTTAGAGAATAATATAAATCATATTATAGGACCTCACTTATAAGCTTAAGCTTTTAGGTGAGATGGTTCCTTAACAAATCACAACTTGCTTTGAAGTAAAAGTAAAAATCAATTAATTACTCTCTTTTTTACTGTAAATGCAGCTTCTGCATTCAATACTAACATCATTGTAAGGAAGCAACTTCTCTCTGTCTTCCCATCCTCCTCAATCCCATTTGAACCTCTGCATGCCCTCGTCCTCATTCCTGGTCTTCGAGAGCACAAGCTGTCTGTTCATCATTCTTCGTTTAATCCCACTTCTTCTCATCCAGCTTCCTCACTTGCTTTCTTTCGATCTTCTTGTCCTCCTACTTCAATGTCTTCTCCAATGCCTTCTTCGAGCACGCAAGCTGCCTGTTCATCATCTTCTTCGTTCTCACATTATGCGGAGGCCTTTGCTCAGTATGCAATACGGTTGGTACAGACCTTGAGGCAGGTTGTTGAGGCAGCGGCCCCTTCTGCAGCTGGATATTGTGCTCGACTTCCTATCGGGTACTGTTACTTTTTTCTTAGAAGACACTAACTCTTGTGGATGATGATTTCATGCCATGTCTTATGTCTTGAAACTAATATCAGACTCAAAACTTGAGTTCCACTGTGTCCCTTCTTGCATGTAAATCTCTCATCAACAACAACAGGTTTCATTGGTTTTTGGCGACAACTAATGAACTATATAGCATATTTATGAGTCATGGTAAAGAGAAACATTTTTTTTTATCCTGACTTGATCTGACATATATAGTGCTAATTGCCAATTTTCTCTTCCTTTGTAGTCAAGTGTTAAGATCAGCAGAAAACACTGCTCGAACAATACTGAGAAAGCTAGGCCGTCCAATTCAGAATGAGGAGAATAATGCAAGGGGCAATCGCTACAGTGATGTTAATTCTCCTGCACTGAAGGTAACCGGCTGTTGATCTAGTTTTTCTATGCCATTTAAGTACTATTACAGCAGTCATGCGTTGAATTTACTGTTCAGTGAAAAGCATAATGATTATGTCAAATCCTTGGCAGATTAGTCGACCAAGACCTAGAATTACAAACTGGGAGAGGGGTGTTCTTATTGGAAAAGGATCGTTCGCATCTGTTTACAAAGGGTACTCTAATGAAGATGGAATCTTTTTTGCTGCGAAGGGAGTCTCACCTACTGAACCCAATCATCTTCGCCATCTCGAGAACGAGATTGCTATTCTGAAACTCTTGGATGATCATGAAAACATAATTCAGTATTATGGAACAGACAAGGATGGAGAAATGGTTTATATTTTTCTAGAGCTTGCAAGCCACGGCACCCTTGAACAAGCATATAAGAATTGCCGTTTCGAGGAACCCCAAGTTTCTCATTATACTCGGCAGATATTGCTAGGGTTGAAGTATCTCCACAGTTGCAAAGTGGTTCATGGAGATCTTAACTGTGCAAACATTTTGGTTACCGAACCAGGCACAATAAAACTTGCTGATTTTGGTTTGTCGAAAAGGATGGAAGATCATAGCTATGGTTTTCCATCTGATATATGTAGCCTTGGATGCACTGTTCTGGAAATGTCGACCAGAAAGTATCCACAGAGTAATGCCAAGAAGGTCTTGATCAGCGAAGAGCTTGCAATTAGAAGCGGAAGAGGGATTATTGTTCCTCGTAATCTCTCAGATACT
The DNA here is from genome assembly GCA_029228465.1 of Salix viminalis. Classification (NCBI taxonomy): domain Eukaryota; kingdom Viridiplantae; phylum Streptophyta; class Magnoliopsida; order Malpighiales; family Salicaceae; genus Salix; species Salix viminalis. The sequence continues at coordinate 1,178,447 of CM055442.1, forward strand.
TTGAAGGACTTCATCAATCAATGCCTGCAGCCCGATCCAAACCAGCGTCCAACTGCTGCCAAGCTTCTAGCTCATCCTTTCGTGAAAGAATCATCTTTCCACGCAGACTCATGATCCTAGAGAATTGCTGTTTGGTGCAAGATGAACCTTCAACATTTTTATTTATTTATTGTATTATGAACTTGGATTCTAAATTATGTGTGGTCGATCTTCTAGCTTTGATGAATCTGTACTCTGTGATGTTGAACATTCCCACCTGTACTCAGTGAAGTTGGTTAGCTAGCCGCCAACCAAGGATATTATGTAATTCTTAAAATTGCCTGAAGCCTACGCTTTTTTGAATCCAATCGTAGATATAATACTTAGAAAAAAATCTACTAATTGATAAGATCAGATAAGTCTTCTAGTTCTTTATAGTCCAGGCCCTTGATTCAAACATTGAAGTTATTGTATAAACGTGAAAAATCTGGATTACCATGAAAAATCTGGCCCATCTCCTCATCCTGAACTTTTTTCCATGAATTTGGATTACTTCAATGCTAATAATAAAAAAAAACAAAGTGGTTTACTGGGGGGAGTGAGTAAATTTATTTCAATTTTCTGAACTGAGGCATTAAAAAGTGATTACTACAATCTTAACAATTGCAAAATAATTTTGGGTGTTAGTATCAGTTATGTGGGGTAAGATGCTTTGTCTTTCAAGAAAATCAACTTTCACATCAGACTTGATTTCAAAAAGGACCACAAAAACCAAAGCGACCGATCACCGGCCGGGTTGATGATCTATGATCTAATGGTCTAAATTGAATATTGAACGCTGAAAACTAATGAAGGTCATCAGAAGCAACGGCTGCGGCTGCTGCTATAACTAGAAAGGGACAGAGATTTTCATAAAATTGTCTTTATAGATAATGGTTCGGTGTATTCTTACAGCACATGAATCAGTATTGAGTGCTATCATTGATTTTGGAATTTCTAAACCAGAATATTTTGGTGTGTGAAAATGAGAAGCTCACCATGCATCTTCCAACTTTGTAGGACATTATCAATATTTGTTTATTGATATAGTTGAGTTGCACTGAGGAAAAATGACCCTTGATCATGGTTGTCAAAATCGCGATTTTGACACGACAAAGAAGGGGCTTCTGAAATTCGGATAGTAAGATCGGATCGTAAAATCGTACCTGAATTTTTCCGTACAAAAATCGTAAAATCACAGCTAAAATCGTGTAAGCAAAAAAATCGTAAAATCGTAAGTAAAATATTTCTGAATACAATATATTATAATTATATCCATAAAATTTTATTAATTAAGATTCATACATGATTTAAAATAACTTAAAAATACATTACAAAATAATTATATCCATAAAATATATTACAAAACAATTATGTTTTATAGAGCAATTTTACATTTTCTGCTTGGTAATTATCTGCTTACATTTTCTGTTACCTAAATATTATTTTAATATATATATTTTTTTTTAAAAAAAATAACCTAAAAAATAATCATAAATAGTGACTAAAAAGGTTGGAATTCTTAAGGGAAGATACACATTTTTCACAGTAAGAAAATTAAAAGAAAATACAAAACGCAAGCGTTTTGGTAAACACAGTATAAACACCCTCGTTTTTTACCCCCTTCCACTTTTAAGCAACATCATTTTCCCCTTTTATTGCACTGTCCTCCCTTGGCATCCCTGGGAGCTTGCTTTCAACAATCAACCTAGAAGAAGTTGAGAATTGGAATGAGGTCCTTCGTATCCTGGAGGAAGCTATTCAGTGTATGCCTCAGTCCGATTTGATCAAGAAAGTCATCACAGGATGTTACTTTAGCCTGCCAGCAAAGCTGAAATGCTGCTTCCTTTATTGTGGAATGTTTCCCCACCTCTCTCTCTCTTAAAATCATCGTTTTCCTAAAAAAATCTCTCTCTAAATCAAACCGGTGAGTCACACATCACCAATTCAAGATCTGTCCCCTGCAACCTTTGATTTCACACATCAAAGGTTAGATCTTTACTTACTTCAGTGATTGAAAGGCTTTAGGGTTTTAAGGTTGTGTATAATAAAGTTTGGATTTTTATTTATGTTGTTTATGTTTTGTTTGTTACCGATCTTTACTTGCTTTTCATCAGTCCGAAGTCCGAACTATTTAGGATCGTAAAATCTGACCGATTTCTGTATGATTTTGACCGAGTTTGACCAAGTTTGATCCAAATCGATTTTTTTACTCAAGTTAACAAGGTTTGATGAGTTGACTCGTAAAATCATACGATTTTACGAGTCAACTCGCGATTTTAACAACTATACTTATGATTTTACGAGTCAACTCGTGATTTTAACAACAATACCCTTGACATTGTGAGGGAACACAGGACTTCTTTCGCACAGTCAAACTCTGTATGAGATGCCCAAATATTAGTAGAAAATGTACTAATTGTTACACAGATTTGAACTTTACTTAGTTACTGAATTAAGAAAACAGATGAAATTACCTGTAGTGGAAAGCTTTGTCAATTTATAATAGACCGCAGCTTGAAATATTATACACCAGAATGTAGATTGGAAGCCTGAAAAAAGACATGTTTGGATCTGATTTTCCATCTGATCTATGGAGCATCCACGATAGCAAAATGGTAATGATAAGGGTGGGCTTACGTGTGCAGCATCAAAATTCTTGGCCGTGTCCTCCCGTATTAAGGTCGGTGAAGCTCCACCAATAAGTGCTCATTTGAGCAGCTACTCGCATATTACGTGGTCCGTCCGTACTTGCAATCTTTCTTTAATTTGAACACTCCTAATTTTTTAAAGTATTTTTAGAAAAATTTGAAAATTTTATTTTATTATTTTATTTTAAATTAAATATTTTTTATATTTGATATCAAAAATAATTTTTTAAAAATAAAAATAAAAAATATCTTTTTGATATATTTATAGAAAAATAAAATTAAACAGACACAAAATTTTGATATATTAATAAACATATATTATATAAACATTATTTATATTTTAAATAATTTTTAGATTATATATATATGTACCCCCGAGCTGAATCGCAGCAAGAAAAGCAGCAAAATGCTGCTTTACTTGCACCGGCATTTAGCAAAATATTTGACGTGGATTAAATATCCAAATTCTACTTATCAGATTTACCAAACATTTAATTCAAATCTGCTTATTGAAAACGCCGGTGACATTACACAAACGGGCACTAAAAGCCAAATATGAGACAGGTTTTTAAAAGCACGTTCACGCTGACTGGACTGACACAGGAAGCGTGCGGTTGTTGAATGTCTGGAATTTGATTCCCCCATAATACAACTAAAAGCGAGGCATAGCCAGGCCAGGAGGTGATCCCTCCTCGCAGTCGCAGCCAATGATATGGACACACCCCACTAGTCTTTTCCACCCCTGACATTTTGTCCCAAATATGAATTTTGCCATATTTTGGTGGAAAAGACATTGTCCCAGTTTGTTCGGTTCACTGATTTACTATTAAGACTAGAAAACCTAAAACTAGTTAAGACCTGGAACTTGTTCCTGCAGCGTCTGTTATGAAAGCAACAAGGTCAAATGAAAGATATGTTTTGATTAAAATCTATCATTTGTTGTAAGAGGAAAATATAATGATATTGATAAGTTTGTGAACAATTCTATACCTTCATCTTGTACAGCCTATTCAGGAAATACTAATTTTGGTTATTCAAGTTCGGAGAAAGCTATAGAAATTATTTTGACACAGTTACTTGTGCTATTCTGCCAAAAGCTCATCTCCTGTCTGACCATATAGTTAGCATACCCCCATCGAAGTTAAATGACAGATTTTACAGGGCAGATCCATGATGTTACATTATTTAACAAAACCTTATTCAGTGTTCAAGTTCAATCTGTAGAAAGTAGAAAATAAAGAGATTGAATTCTGAATCTTGTATTTCATTCATAGAATAGCTGAACATTTATACATGATATTGTAACCATAAAGTAGCCATGCAAGGCTTGTGTGTGTTAGCTGGACTTGTGTGTGTGAGCTGTACAATATAACTAACTGCCTAACAATAATAATCAGCTAATTAATTACAATTTCTTCAACACTCCCCCTCAAGTTGGAGAGTGGATATCTTGCACTCCCAACTTGCGAATCATAGGAACAAATAAATCTTTCCCCAAAGGCTTTGTCAAGATGTCTGCCAGTTGGTGTGCAGAGTTCACATGCTTCGTAACTATCGATCCATCTTGAATTTTATCTCTAATGTAGTGACAATCCATTTCTATATGTCTTGTTCGCTCATGAAAAACTGGATTGGCTGCAATGTGTAGGGCAGCCCGATTATCACAATACAACACAGCAGGCTCTTCGTGGGAGAGACCCAAATCTGTCAACAGAGAACGAAGCCAAGTTAATTCACAAAGATGCTCCCCGCCATTGCTCGATATTCTCGCCTCGACCAAGAAAGAGAAACCCAGTTTCGTCGCTTTGATCTCCAAGATATCGATGAGGGCCCAAGAAAGATACAAGAACCGGTAGTGGATCTCCGAGTAAGTGGGCAACCTCGCCTAACTGAAGTCACAATAAGCTCTCAATCTAGCATCATTATTTGAAGAAAAAAAATAGACCTTTACCGAGAGCTCCTTTCAAATATCCGATAACTCGAGTGTCTGCTCCATATGCAATTTCCGAGGTCGATGCATGAATCTACTCAAGACATGTACAACATAAGTTATATCGGGCCTAGAAATAGTCAAGTAAATCAATCACCGACTAGCCTTCTATAATCGACCGGAATTCTTGAGTAAATCACTTTCATCCGACAATTTCAATCCCTCTCCATAGGGGTATCAATCGGGGCCGATCCCAGCTAGCCCCCGCGATCCGCAATTATTTCTAACGATACTTACGCTAGTGAAATAAAAATTCCACTCTTAGAAGTGGACACCTCAATGCCAAGAAAGTACTTTCAAATTACCGAAGCTCTTTGATGCGAAAAATTACTATGCGTAAACTTCTTAGTTGCATCAATGCTAGCAATATCATTTCCAAGAATCAAAATATCATCCACATATATTAACATGGCAAAGAAATGACTTGCCTTGTTTTTCTCGTGAACAAAGAGTAGTCACTGCGGATCGCTCAAAACCCACGAGCAAATAGCCTCTCAAAACTTGGCAAACCATTGGCGAGAGGCCCTGCTTTCAAACCGTGATAAGGACTTGTGTAGGCGTACATACCGGATCGGGCCTCCCCCCCCCGCCGTCAAGACCCGTGGTGGGGACATGTAAATTTCTTCCGTTAAGTCGCCATGAGAAATGCATTATTTACATCCAACCGATGTATTGGCCATTTGTGAGAAGCAGCCCAAAGCAAGTAAGCAAACTGGACGGAAATAATTTTGGCAGTGGGAGAAAAATGTGTCCCGAAAAATCAACACCTTCCAACCGAAAGTGAAGCCCTTGGCTGACTAACCGAAGCTTTGTACCGCTCAATAGAACCATCTGATTGGTGTTTGATTTTAAACACCCAACGACAACCAATGGGGAACTTGCCACCTGAAGAGGGACGAGAGTCCAAGTACCATTTTTCCCCGAGAGCTTTTAATTCAGATGCCATCGCCGCTTGCCATTTAGGATTAGAAGCACCTCCGAATAGGATCGCGGTTCGCTGGCTGAGCTAATCTGAAAGCAGCAAAATAATGAAGAGCGGTGTATACCGGTGATAAGAGACAAAATTAGCCGCTGGATATTTCGTACCTTTAACCGGACCCGGTAACAATGATGATGATTGGGATGAGTAAACGGTGGAGCAGAGGTAGTCACTGAAGCCCCGGCCGGTGGAGCCGTGGGTCGGGTGGAACGCAATGGGAGCAATGTCATGGGATGGTGTTTGAGGTGGGGAAGGTAGAGGTGGATGTTCGAAAGTCGGAAGGTGAGAGCCGAGTAATGTCCGGGTGGAGGTGAGGGTTCTGGGTAATGTGTTTGGTGGGTATGTGAAAGAATCATAGTGTTCATGGGCCGGATGGGTATTAGATCGAAATTTGATGATGGGTCGGGTTGTGAGTGTGGAGGGGAAGCAAAAGGGAAGACCATCTCATGAAAAAAAATAACATCGCGACTTGTAAAAAAAAATTTTATTTGATAAATCATATAATTTATAGGCTTTCCCGACCAACAGTGATAACCAATAAAAAATTGACTGGGTATGGAACGATTATCAAATTTATGGGAAGGATGGACATTAGTAGCGTAAGTTAAACAGACCCAAAAACACGTAAATGAGAAAATGAAGGTGGTTTTGAATAAAGAAGTTCGAATGGTGTTTTTAAAAGAAAGAACCGGTGAGGGTAGTCGATTTATAATGTGTACAGTAGTAAGAGCACACTCTCCCCCAAAAAATTATTAGGGGAGACTAGCCCTGAAATTTTAATGCTCGAGCAACTTGTAAAATGTGACGGTGTTTACGCTCCACAACCCCCGCTTTTGTTGGGGTGTATAAAAACAAGAATGTTGAAAAAATAACACCATGATCATTAAAAAAAAAGTGCGAAGAGAAATAAATTCTCCACCATTGTCACTACTGTAAATATTTTAATGTGTGTCTCAAATTGGGTAAGAACATAATTAAAGAAATTTTTTCAGAAGTGATTGTGCCTCATTTTTGTGACTCATTAAAAAAAATCCATGTAAAACGCGAGTAATCGCCAACAATAGTGAGAAAATAAAAAGCACCGTGAAATTGAAGAGTGTCGATAATCTAATCCCCAAATATCACAATGTATTAATTCAAAAGGTTTTACGAAGAAATAATATTATGACAAAAGGTAAACGACTCGCTTAGCTAAAGGACGATAGGACAAGACTTAATTGATCGAATCGAAAATTTAAAAAAATTCTTTATGATGAAATTTAAACGAGATAGTGAGACATGACCCTAATCGGTTATGCCAAAGATCGGCGGATCGAAAATGGTGAGGTTGCAAGTCGCTTGATGTGTTGGTGAGATATTCGCCCGGGTTTACTTGGCCATGCCACCGGATAATAGAGCCCATCACGTTGTTTACCCAAACCAATCATCCTCCTCGTAGCTGATCCCCGCAAAAATACACAAATAAGGGAAAAAGGTTATTGAACAGTTCAATCCTTTCGTCAACCGGCTAACCGACATCAAATCCACTTTGAAAGTAGGCACACATAACACATTTTTCAAATAATAAACGGAATTAAGAGGCAAAGATCCTTTTGCAATTATTTCCGCTTTTTCTCCGCTGGGCAACACTACAGGAGGTAATGAGCAATCGGTGTCCGTTTTGAACAGTGACCTCAAAGATGAAGTAATGTGGTCCGTTGCCCCGCTGTCAATAATCCAACTGCGGGAGATATTTTTTGACAGACCTGGTTTTGCGGCTGTATGTGTTTGAGAACTAGATGCCTCATTTTTGATGTCAAGCAATGATAGCAGTTGTTTTATCTGCTCCTCCGAAATGCCAGGAACTGGGCTATGAGAGGGCCCATCAGAAACACTATTCACAAACTGGGTTCGCTGTGAAATGGGCCCGCCCATGGGCTGCCCGCCTTGATGGCTTCTCTGGGTAGCCCTTGAGGGCATAGCGTGTTTGGGCCCGATGGCTCCATCAGCCCTACGAGTGCACTGTGAGCCTTGCTTGGCTCACAAAGGAGGCGGCCCAAACCCGTGCCTGCCTCCTTTATCATCTGCCGAGCCGCATTCTATCACCACCAAAACACAATCTATCACCACCAAAACGCAGCCGTTCATCGTCTCTCTCTCCTCTTCTTTCTCCTCCAAAACGCAACCGTTCGTCGTCTCTCTCTCCTCCGCCTCTCTCTCTCCCCCAAATCATCCTTGAGTCAAAAAATCTGGAGACCCATTGTTGTATCTCCTCCCACCAAACTTTTGGCCACCACTGCTTCGAACTGCCATGGCAGCGCCACCACCGTTCTCTGCAACATGGGTTGAACTGAGGTGGCGTTGTTTTTCTTCTTGAGAAACTGAAGAATAAGCTTGGCGAATGGAAGGCAGCGGGTTCATCAGAAGAATTTGTCCACGAACAACACTGTAAGTGTCATTTAAACCCATCAAAAATTGCATGAGTTTCTGCTGTTCTTGTTGTCCCGTGGGTATGGAGTCACTGTAGGAGCTTAATTCATCCCACAGACCCTTCAATTTTGTATAGTATAGTGAGACCGAGAGGTGTTCTTGACGTAGGTATGAAATTTCTCTTTGAATTTCAAAATTCCTAGGAGCATTACTTTGAGAAAATCTTTCTCGGAGGTCTTCCCAAACTTCAATGGCAGTGTTGTAGTAGATGACACTGTCTGAAATTTCGGGATTAATTGTGTTTATAATCCATGAATGAACCATATCATTGCACCGAGACCAAGATGCATAGGTCTCAGGGTCTGTGGAAGGTGATGGTGGGGTGATTGAGCCATCTACGAACCCTAATTTGTTCTTTGAATTCAAGGCCAAAGACATGGCCCTTCTCCAGGTAGAATAATTATTCCCATTTAAGGGTTTTGAGATGAGAATCAGACCAGGGTGGTCTGAATGGTGAGAGAAATAGGGGCTTGAGGCATTTGAGGATTCTGGGTTTGAATGGGCAATTTCTTTGCCATTGACAGATTGGGTTTGTTGAGTCATTGTGGTTGGATTTTGGGTAGAAAATTTTTGGGTAGAATTCGGGTATTAGGTTAACTTGAATTGGAACTGAGTTTTGTGTAGTATTGAAATTGATTTGGATTGAGTCTGGACTTGAGAACTGATTGAAAAAAATTTCTGGGCAGATGAAGGAATTGATTCTGCTGATTGAAGATGATTGAAGATGATGTTGATAAGGTTGATTCTGCTGAACTGGTGAAGGTAATTTCGTGGTAAACTGTTGATTTTGGATATTTTGTGACTGGGTAATTTGTGCTGTTGAAGAAAATTGATTGTGAACTTGTCGAGAAACAAATCTGATTTGAGAAAAAAAACTATTGATCAAGCTCTGATACCATGTAGAAAGTAGAAAATAAAGAGATTGAATTCTGAATCTTGTATTTCATTCATAGAATAGCTGAACATTTATACATGATATTGTAACCATAAAGTAGCCATGCAAGGCTTGTGTGTGTTAGCTGGACTTGTGTGTGTGAGCTGTACAATATAACTAACTGCCTAACAATAATAATCAGCTAATTAATTACAATTTCTTCAACACAATCTGATAGCCAAAATTGATTTAAAAGATAGACATAAAAAGATGAATTTTCCCATCAAATTATTAAACAGCAGATAATTAAAGTTGGGCTATAACTATAAAGAATAATTGCTTGAGCTTGAGAACTATGTTCCATTGGCTAATAAAGCTCACCTCCATTTTATACTTTCCATTGATGTCCTCCAGGGCAGCAAGGGCTTGTTCTTTTGTCTCATACTTCAAAAAAGCACAGCCTGCCAATTAGTGAATTGAGATCAGCAAGAACAGTACAGTTCAGTGCTTCACAGGAACAGCCAGATAAGAGATCAGGATTGTTAAATAAAGAAGTACCTTTGCTTGTTTGTTGAGAACCTCTTAGTATTTGTATGTCCTTTATTACTCCATATGTAGAGAATAAATCGGATAATTCAGATTCAGGAACATTTTTTGGAAGCATACCAACAAATAGTTTGTGTTCTGGATTGCAATAATAAAAATAAATAAATCATAATGGGACATGCTAAATTAACACTGAAATAACATTATCAGATAAGGCATAAGAAATCTTGCTGAAGCAATCTACAGTAATGATCTTGATGGCAACTAAATCAATAGTCAATGATATTTTATTACACCTAGCCTTTCCAACTCTCCATCTGCATACTTCACTTTAGATCATCTCAACCATATAATTAGTCATGAAATTATAAATTTTGCCATCATTAACCCTAATTTTTTTTTATTTAAAAAAAAAAAAAACAGTGAAGGGATTTCATCCATTTAGATCAAATCCATGTGATAGCAATCTGTTTTTTTTATGCCATGAATGATGAAATTACTTTTTAAGAAAAGAAAAATATACAGAAATATGCAATCGATGGGTATAGGTGAAACAACCTTTTGCCCATTTCACAAGCTTTCATGCTCTACAGGGTTAAGATAGGGCCAATAGTCCTTCAACATTGAGCATCTACTATATATATATATATATATATATATATATATATATATATATATATATATATATATATATTTCAAATTAATTTTTTTGTCTTTTTATATTATTTTGTTACATTAATATCAAAAATCATTTTTTAAAAAATAAAAAAATATTATTTTAATATATTTTTCAAGTGAAAATATTTTGAAAAATAAACATTATTATTCTACACATCTATATAAAACGTATTTATTACATGTTTTTTATGAGGTGTGCGACATATCTCATTAACAAACAAGTTTTATATCGATATCAAAGTTAAAAATATCTTTATTTATATAAAGATCTTAGATAAAATTATAAATCATATCATACCCTATGGACAATTCACTCAAAAACATAGAGAGAGATAGAGAGAGAGAGTTCACGTTATCTTCATCAACCTCCCAGCATTTCTTATTTCTCGGCAAATTCACAATATATGGTTTTAAAGACTTTCCTTTTTCTATGTCAATGGTAATATAAATATTGGAGAGCCCACTAATATACATATATTTTAAGGAGCTAATATTAAATAAATATTAAACTATATAATTACTCTCACATATCTGTAAGAAGAAAAACAACCTTGCAAATAATCATTATTATTATTTTGAATGTCTTATCTATAATAATTAGAAATTTCAACACCTAACAATATTAACAAAAAAGCAATTAAAAAACTAAATAAATGACAAAACAAAAATAAATATATTTAGATTTTAAAAAATTATTTGACTTGAAGAATAAATAAAAAGAATTTTAAAAAAAGAAAAAATAATAAATATCATTTTACAAATGGTCACTAACACAAATTAAAATGTAAATATTAAAAAAAAAAACTCAACACGACGCGCGGAGCATTATGTTACACGGAGCACGTGACTCATTTTAACTGAATATTTTCGAATCCAATTATACAATCTAGCGATGAAATAATTATCAAAATAATTTTAACAGTAGCAACATTCAATCACTTTTAAGCAGAAAAAACCTCATTTCTAACATATTCTATTAATTATAATTTTACTAAGTAAATATTAAAATAATAAAATAGGGAAAAAAGCAACTCATACACAAAATGGGTAGACAAATTTACTCAAGTTATCTACAATAAAAAATATACGAACCACTTCCCTTGCGTTTCAATTACAATGTTCCTTTTAGGCCGAAAAAAATTTATTTCTAATATATTTTATCTATTATAATTTTACTAATTAAATATTAAAATAACTAATTACAGTACATAAAAAATTAATTAATTTCTTATATATAAAAAAACTCAGCTCGGCACGTGGGCAAGTCACTGCTGGCTTGTATTCCTGCAAGTCCTTGTCATGACAAGGACAAGTCACTGCTAGCTTCTATTCCTGCAACTCCTTGTCATGACAAGGACTTTATATTTGCGATATGGCTTCTATTTGTCTGAAATACATCGTATTTATTAACTATCAAGATACGTGGAGGCAGACCTCCCTTCTCGCCTGGCTAAATGATTTTTACCCGAGTTTTTTTTTTAATATTTATAAATTAAGATTATTCTTAGACTAATTTATTAACTAAACCTCTTTCGCAAAATGAGTAATGAATTAATAGGAATGAGGGTCACAAATGAGAGGGACTAATATCATCAAATACTAATTTATTAACTAAACCTCTTTCGCAAAATGAGTAATGAATTAATAGGAATGAGGGTCACAAATGAGAGGGACTAATATCATCAAATACAGAAATATTACTAACATAGCTAAAACAGCTCGGCCACCAGTCCACTGTGCACGCACACTCATGTGCACTGTGGATTTGGTCGATTTCACTTTTGCTAGCGAGTGTAGGTGCACTTTTGTTTTTTTTTACAGGGAATGCTTTTTTATATTTTTTTTATGGTGGAGATGACTGAAGAATAGATGTGGCTGGCGGCTAGCTACTGCGTAGCTGGATTCAGTAGCGAGGGGGTTCAAACCTCCAACCATCAAAACTGAATTTGGTTTCTTTTTACCAATCTGATTTCGTTTTTCTTTTTTCTTTTTCTTTTTTTTAAAAAACTGTTTTCTTTTTGTTTTTTTACCTGATTTCGTTTTTTCTTTTTTTTAAAAGCATTTTTTTTACCAATCTGATTTCGTTTTTCTTTTTTTTCTTTTTTTTTTTTTTTTTTTGAAAAAATCTGTTTTCTTTTGTTTTTTTTAAGAACTGTTTTTGTTTTTTACCAATCTCATTTCGTTTTTCTTTCTTTTTTTTTAAAAAAAAATAACTGATTTTTTTTTGTTAAAAACAAAGGTTTTTAAAAAAAAGGTTTTTTTTTATAGCTGGTTGTTGTTTTTTTCTTTTTTTACAAATTTGATGTTTTTTTTAAAAGGACTGTTTGTTTTTAAAAAAAAATGTTTTTTATTAAAAAAACAAATATTTTTTTTTAATTAACGGGTTATTTTTTTTATTTTTTTTACAAAAAAATAATATTTTCTGATTTTTAATAACTAATTAAAAAAAAGGGGTTTTTTTGTTTAATTTTTTTTTAATAAGCTGATTGTTGTTTTTTTTCAAATCTGATTTTTTTTTAAGAACTTTTTTTTTAAAAAAAAAGGTTTTTATATTTAAAAAAAATTGATTTTTTTTTACTAGCTGGTTGTTGTTTTTGGTTTTACAAAAAACAAGAATTTTTTTTTGATAACTGAGGTGTCCAGGCCAACTTACGTGCACCACGACTAATCTCCGGATTCACTTTTTTTTTAAAATTTATTCCTATTTTGATTTGCCACTTATACATTTTTTTCCTTAACCGAGGTGTCCCAGGGTCGACTTATGCATTCACTCGACAATTATTGTTATTTTCTAGAATACCTAAAAGAGATCGTAATTGCAAAAAAGTTATGAATATATATATTTTTAAGTTGTTCATATGAAATAAATAGCAAAATATATAATTAGTCTAAAATATTTATCGGAGAAAAAAATCACAAATAGTTATTATCATTATTTTAAATGCACTAATATGAAATAAATAGCAAAATCTATAATTAGTGTAACATATTTATAAAGAAAAAAAACTTACTGAATAATTATTGTCATTATTTTCAATGCCTTAACATCTAATTATATTTTTTTCAAAAAACACATTAAAATGAAACATATTTTATTTTTGTGCTCTTTTGTTCAAATGTATTTCTGAAAAAAAAAATATGGATTTTTAATATTTAAGATCTAATATTACCTGGGAAAAAATACAACTCAAAAAAACAAAAGGTAAACAAATTTGCCTACATTATATACAATTAAAAAAATATATAAGGCATTTTCTGTTTCGACTACACTGTTCTTTTCAGACAGCAAATAAGTAATTATAGCACATAAAAAATATATATTCCCTTTTTTTTGAAAAAATATTGCAATGTTTTTTATTTATAATGTGTCGGATCTAATATTACTGGGGAGAAAAAGGCAACTCATATTGTTTTTTTTTAACAAATTTACCTAGGTTATCTACAATTAAAAAAAATATAAAAAATTACTTCCCATTACTGATCACACTATATAATATGTGAGACTAAGTATATGTGTTTAATATTTATTTAATATTATCGCCTAAAAAATATATAAAGAGAGAAAAAAAATGACCCTACGATTTCTTGAAAAAAAACAATTAATATTGGCATTCTTAAAGATATTGAATATAATAATATGATGAATAAATCTTATAAAAAAAACTTTCGCTTTGAATTTAAATTTATATTTTAGACCCTTTGTTTGTTTCTTTTTAAGAAACGGTGACCTTTTTTTTCACATGTATTTTTTGATTTTTTTTACTTTCCAACTCAATTGTTCTTTTTTTTAACCGGGTTTCTTTTGTTATTTTGTTTTTTTTAACCGGAGTATCCAGTGACAACAAATTTCTTAGAAATCATTTCACCTTCTTAGCAAATTTTCTAAGAAATTTTATCAAAAGTTTTTTAGCAATAACAATATTCAATCACATTTTTGTTGAAAAAAACCATTTTTTGCATATTTTATCAATTACAATTATACTAATTAAATATTAAAATAACAGAATACAACATTTATAAAATCAATTAATTTTCTACATAGATAAAAATGCCCAGCGAAGCGGGCCAATCAGCTCGTAGGGACTATATTAGGGTTTTTTATGTATCTTCTTTAGACAAATACTCCCTGTGCCTTCCCCCTTGACAACATCGTCCCTTCCTCTTAATTATCGGATAAACAGCGGATGATAGTCATGTCGGCTGAAATATATACCGATACGAAGGAAAGCTCAGCTTCCTTCAGGCCCAAATAAAAGAAAAGGAAGTGAAGATCTTTCCTTCAGGCCCAAATAAAAGAAAAGGAAGTGAAGATCTTTCCTTCCGGCCCAAATAAAAGAAAAGGAAGTGAAGATCTTTCCTTCCGGCCCAAACTTGAAAGAGTCACTTGAAATAGCACGTTTATTCTTGGACAACGAAACTTGGGTACATTCAAGAAAACGATAAAAGAGTATGAAGACATGTTTGTTACAAATTAAAATAATTATTAAATTCTGCTAGTTCAAAATAAAAGAATAAAAAAAGCCCAAAAACTTTAACAAAAGAGCAAATAAAATAAAAATTATTAGCTAAAAAAATCATTTGACGTGAAAATAAAAAAAAAAACACTAAAAGAAAAACTATAAGAAAAAACAAAGAAAAACAAATAAGAAATATCAATTTTAAAATGATCTTAAACACAAGAGAGAGTAATAAAAATGAAAAACCAAAACTAAAGACACATATATATATAAACATAGATAAAAATAGAAACTATTTAAGAGCTATAAAAAATTAAAGGAATTAAAATCAAAAATCAAAAGTATAAGAGCCGAAAAACCAAATATATTATCAATTTCAATCAAATAAAAAAATTAAAAAAAAATCAAATAAAGTATAACATCTATACATGCAAGGTTTGATATAATAAAACACATCAACACACCCTATTATAATAACAGGAACATCGAAGCCTTAACATATAAAAATATCAATACTATTACTACTAAAACAATACAAATTATTAAATTACCCCACGAAAAAAATCGAAAACATTAAAAAAAGAGGAAGCAAGAAAAAAAACTTTAACAAAAAATGAAAATAAAATAAAATTATAAGCAAAAAAAATAATTTGATGTCAAAATAAATAAATAAAATCAAAAGATAAAAAATGAAAAAAAAATGCATAAGTGAATAAAAAATAAAATAAAAATCAAAAACTGAAAAACAATTATAAGCAAAAACAATTAATGCATAATCAGGCGCGATAAACAGGGGTTGAACCCATGACCTCCTGCGTAGAAAACACGCTTTATCCACTAAGCTACAGGCGTTTCGTGATATTTTACTGTGCAAAAATAAGTAAATATCAGTAAAACAGCGACCCGAACTGGCTCGAAAATTGAGCAACACTATTGTAATTCACAGTGATTCTCCTCACATGCTACAGTAACCGACTCCTGACCTCTTTTAGTATATAGTATAATAATGACGGTAATTAGGGATTGATTTTCAATAAAAAAATTTATAAATAAAAAAATAATTATTTATTTTTGTTATTTGATTATTGCAGGTGTTCTTACAATTCAATTTTGTTTGTTGTGTTTAATCTAAATTAGATTATAAAATGAATTAATCATAATACAGTGAATTTAGTATTTCAGGCATCCGAATTTTCTTGTTTTTGTAATGATGATGATAATTTGGAAATGTTTGAAATCTACAAAACAAATAAATTTATATCGATTTAAAATAAAAATTTTTGGATTCTCGAAAATTGAGCAACACTATTGTAATTCATAGTGATTCTTCTCACATGCTACGATATGGACTCTGACCTCTTTTTAGTATATAGTATAAATATGATGATAATTATGGATTGATTTTCAATAAAAAAAATTTATAAATAAAAAATTAACTATTTATTTTTGTTATTTGATTATTGCAGGTGTTTTTACAATTTAATTTTGTTTATTGTGTTTAATCTAAATTAGATTATAAAATAAATTAATCATAATTCCTTTGTGTGTTAAAAAGGGAGGGTTTAAAAGCGAGGAAATCTTTTAAATCCCTTTGTGTGTTAGACTAACATCATAATCACCATGATATGCTTCCATGTGAGTAAATGGGACATATAATAAAGTTGATGTTTTCATTTCCTCTGCCTGATCCTAGCTAGGGCTCAAAAGTGGAAGTCCACCGGGAGAAAAAAGAAAAGAAGAGTTCTTACAACGAAATTATGGGGGAATCAAATTCCAGACATTCAACAACCGCACGCTTCCAGGGTCAGTCCAGTCAACGTGAACGTGCGGCCTCATTACTATATGATTAACGGAAAATACAACTATTTCACGAATGATTTTAAGCATAAAGAAATCAAGAGTTTCAGATAATTCTTCACACGAACAGTTTTTATATTTTTTATGTAGTCCTTCAAACTGTTTTTTATCAGCTATTTTTTTTCACTTTAAACCTTTCCATTTTTATACAATTCAATTTTATTTATTCAAATTATTTAAAACTTTAAGGATTCAAGCTACAGGGAAATATCACGTTTGTTCTTGGACAACGAAAGTGTCTGTCACCCTGTTTTTTTTTTTAAATAAAAAAAAATTATTTTTATTTTTTATTTTAAATTAAAAAATATTTAGTATTTTTAAATAATTTTTATATATTAATATCAAAAATAATTTTTAAAACATAAAAAATATTATTTTAATATATTTTTAAACAAAAATCAAAATAAAAAACAAATAACACACTCTCCGAATCAAGACAAAGCGCGCTAAGTGAATGAATGAGACCTGACAATGACATTTGGTTGCTTTGGTCCGTTTTGTCATCGGCACTCCTTTTTAACAATGTCTCTCCCGATCTTCCTTCTTGTACTCCTGCCTGGTCGTCTCCAATGCCAACCCAAGCTGCCTGTTCATCATCTTATAATTCGTTTTCAGATTATGCGGAGGCCTCTGCTCAGTTTGTAAGCCGTCCAATTCAGAATGAGGAGAATATTGCAGGTACGTATGTCATCCTTAGCTTGAGTGTAAACGTTAGCGTTTTGTTACATCTATCCATGTATGATCGAGGTCCTTCTTATACTTCTTGTTGGTTTCTCCTTTTATTTTCATTAAGTTCCATCCCCGCAAGCTGCTGCTGTTTTCAGCAATCCAAATTATCGTGCCTCTCCTGTACAGATTGCAAGGGGCAATCGCGACAGTGATGCTAATTCTCCTGCACGGACGGTAAGCGGCTGTTGATCGTTTTTTTCTATTCCAATTTATCGTTTTTTCATTAGTATTACCAGCAGTTATGCGTTGGCTTTACTGTTCACCTGCGCGCGGATTGGTATACACGAAGTGAAAAGCTTAATGACTATGCCAAATCTTTGGCAGATTTGTACACCAAGACCTGATGGAATTACAGACTGGGAGAGGGAGGATCATATTGGAAAAGGGTCATTCGCATCAGTTTACAAAGGGTACTCTAAGGAGCATAAATTGTTTTTTGCTGCGAAGGGAGTCCCACTTAGTGAACACAGACATATTTGCCATCTCGAGAATGAGATTGCTGTTCTGAAACCCTTGGATCATGAAAACATACTTCAGTATTATGGAACAGAAAGGGGTGAAGAAATGCTTTATATTTTTCTAGAGCTTGTAAGTCACGGCACCCTTGAACAAGCATATAAGAATTTCTGTTTCAACGAATCCCAAGTTTCTGATTATACTCGACAGATATTGCAAGGTCTGACGTATCTTCACAGTTGTAAAGTGGTTCATGGAGATGTTAAATGTGCAAACATTTTGGTTACAGAATTAGGAAGAATAAAACTTGCTGATTTTGGTTTGTCGAGAAGCATGGAAGATCATAGCCAGTCTTTGAAGCTCGGCTTGGGAAGCTCATTTTGGATGGCTCCGGAAGTTGCTAAGCATAAACGGGTCGGGTATGGTTTTCCATCTGATATATGGAGCCTTGGATGCACTGTGACGGAATTGTCGACCAGAAAGTATCCACAGTATAATGCCAGGAATGCCGTGAGCTTAGACCGTGCAATTAGAAGCGGAAAAGGGCCTGTTGTTCCTAATTATCTCTCGGATACTTTGAAGGACTTCATCAATCAATGCCTGCAGCCCGATCCAAATCAGCGTCCGACTGCTGCCGATCTTCTAGCTCATCCTTTCGTGAATGAATCATCTTGCCCGCAGCCTGATCTTACATAATTGCTGTTTGAGACAAGATGAACCAACCTTCAACATTTTTTTTTTCAAATTTTAATCTTCTAGTTTTGAAGAATCTGTACTCTGTGATGTAGAACATTCCCGACTGTACTCAATGAAGTTGGTTGCTAGCTAACCAAGGATATTTCATCTTCTGATCTTGTTTTTGAATCCTTTTCTAAAGTTTAGTCTCCTAGATGTACTAATCAGGTTGCTCCTACTTCATCAAACAGTCTATAACAGCTCAAATCAGGAGCAAATCTGGGATGAGAAATGACCTCGGCGTATCCATCATCTTCATTAACTCGGATGGAAATCATTTCTCGTACGATAGCTGATACTAACACCCAAAAATTTCGACTTAGGATGAATATAATGGATGGTGATTGATAATCATCTTCAGTTGTCAACTGCTCCATTGAAGTTGCAAATTCTGAAAAGAATGTCATTGGATTATGGTTAAGCAAATCGCTCATAACTATTAGTTGTGCAGTTTCCCATTTCGTGAAGAGAACTTAACCCAGTTTCATTGATTTTTGTAAGAATTCGAGATACACTTAATTTCTGTATATTCAATATATGATTGCTGTTACAATTGGGATTTTAAATAGGAAAATTTACAATAGAATTCTAGCTAAAATACAATATAATTTTAGCTACTTACTAGAAACAGTTTCTATTTCTAATACAATACAAAATAACAGCTATATTTAACAATTTTCCTGGTGCTTCGCTGTTATGAGAATGTGGTTGGCTCAATTGGAGGCGGATCGGGGCATGCAAGTCATATGCGTTTCCTACTATGTAAGGGGCCTGGGAAACTCTGTTTACTTCATCCACATTCTGTTTTCCATAAACCTGGGATAAGATTGGGTCACTGCTATATATATCCATCAATATTCGGACAAAAGTACCTAGATGTACTAATGATCAGGTTGCTCCTACCAGGAGCAAATCTGGGATGAGAATTGATCTCAGCGTATCCGTATCCATCCTCTTCACTAACTCCGATGGAAATCATTTCTCGTACCATAAAAAAAGAAACATTAAGCAATGTAAAACATCCGACACTCGCAATCTTTCTTCAATGCAAGGGTGTCCTGCTAAACATGTAAAACACCAGTTTATGTCCAGAGATTGCCTGAAAAACCTCCAATCCAGTTTCTTTCATGCCAAGATTTGCGAGGGAACGAATGCCATCAGCATTCACTTTCTTGAGAATGAATTCCATGTCCTCTCCACCATTTTGTTTAAGGTTAATCAAGAGACATTGGAGCACTTGGTACGAGAATTTTATTTATAATGGATGGTGATAACGTGATTAGGATTGAAAAATAAGGGGTCAAGGAAAAACTTCAAAGAAATGTGGATAAAAGGAGGAGGATGGATTTTAACAAGTAAATTTAAAGAGGACTAAACGGAATGTTTTAAAAACTTTAAGATTGCAAGTTGCCCCTTCTCCTCTATACAACTGTCCAGGGCATAGTCTGTTTTGAAGATAACTGAGATGAACGGGTTAGATCATGTTTGTTTGGTAATGATTATTAACGGGTTAGATCTCTTTATATTTCATTTATTATTTTTTAAATAAAAAAAAATAATATTTATAAATAATATATGGAGTTTTGAATATCTAATAAATAAAAAGAGTTATATATATATATATATATATATATATATATATATATATATATATATATAAAAACATATTCTATAAATATATTTATATAATATAGATATATTTTTGACCATCGATAATATTTATATATTATTTATTATTTATCTTTTTTATCTAAATGGACCGGTCAGTGTAATCGGTTCCTTGGTGGCATCAAAACAATGGAGTTAAATCATCACCTGTCTGTAGATTCTGATCGATGTCCTCACCAAAACCCAAAAAATTCCTCTCTAAACTCTTCAAAACTACCTTCCATAGGCTTCTCAATTCTGGGTGTCTCTGGTCTTTGCTGCATCAAGTAAGTTGCAATCTTTCTCTATCTGGGTCTTCTTTCATTTTCTCTTTTTTATTGAATCATACATAAAGTTTGGGTTTATGAATGCAAAGTATAGCTCACTATTATTGTTAAATGCTATAAAGTTACCATTTTTTAAAATAAAACTGTTAGTGGGTTTAGTTATGAGAAGAGAAAGATTGGGTCTTGTGGTTTCTTGATGTTGTTTTAATATACGGTTTGATTGGTTTCTGAGAAATGAGAGGAAAGTGAAAGATAACAAGAAGAAATGAAACAGTTGTTGCTAGTGTTTTTTGATGTTTTGTTTAGTGTTGAATTAAGCTCTTGAAATAAAAGTTGGGTATTCTTTGGTGGGCAGCTTAGTTTATTGTTGACTTGGTTTTAGCTGCTGTAGAGAAGAGTGAATTGAGCTGTTTTCATTTTTGTTTATTCTTGTCAAGTTTTGAGCCTGATAGATGAATAAGTGATTTTAAATGGGTTTAAAGACAATATTGAATAGTGTTATTGTGCGGCAGTGGGTGTAGAAGAGAGGATTGATATAGCAGAGAGCTCTATTGGAAATGAATTGATTGAACAGGAAGGTGATGGTATGGTTGTAGAACCACACGATGGCATGGAGTTTGAATCAGAAGATGCTGCCAAGATATTTTTTGATGAATAAACTCTTCAGATAGGGTTTGTAATGTGCATAATGTCTTGACGTTGTTCTGAAAGGGATTAGAGGATTATTGCCAGGCAACTTAGGTGCAACAAGGAGGTTTATCGCATGATCATTCGAGAGAAATTTAGAAATGTTTGAATGCCACCCCTGATTACTAGAGAAGGTTGTAAAGCAACATGTTAAATGGGCGATAACTAAATATGCAAGAGACCCATAACCATGTTAAAGCAAACAAGCTACCTGCTTTAGCTTCTGGGATACCCGATGGTAACGCAAAGTCTGCTTTAGTTCACAAGCTGCCTGCTCATCATCTTTTTCTCCTGGATGGTGACCCAATGGTCACACAAAGTCTGCTTTAGCACACAAGCTGCCTGTTCATCATCCTTTTCTTCTGGATGGGCACACAATATCATTTTAAGCTTTAGCATCTACAATACCTATGTTAGTCCACCTTCTATGTGATTCAGTACGCGGGGAAGGTATTAAGGCATGTAAAGATGATGAAATGTTGATAGGAGAGGACATCTCACCAGCGTTGGTTGATGCCATTGAACAATCAAGGGCTTCTATTGTTATACTTTCACCGAATTATGTAAACTCTACATGGTGTTCGGAAGAGCTTGTCAAGGAACACATTATTTTGCCAGTTTGCTATGGCGTTGATCCATCAGAGAAGCAGAAAAGGGGGACATATTATAAAGACGCCTTTGCTCGGCATGAACTAAAGCATGGCATGGAGTTTGTCCAGAACTGGAGGCGGGCTGCTGAGGCAGTGGCTGATTATGCTGGATGTGAAAATCTTGCCAAAACCACAGCAAAAACACTTAGGCAAAACATCACCACACATTTTCTCTGCAATCCTGCTTTCAATGCAAACTATTGTGCTCAGGATTTTCCTTCTTTACAATCTTCTCAACTCTTTCCTCCTCTCTTTCGTCCCCAAGAAGCTCAGGTTCCTCCTCCCCACTTCTTGGTACCACCCCCACCAAACCAGTACCAAGAAAGCCTCTTCTTTGCTGCCACCACCATCTTTTGTTTTGACAAGAATGGACCAAGCTGAGTTAAAAAGAGTTTTTCAAATGTTAGACAGGAATGGAGATGGGAAGATCACCAAGAAGGAGCTGAATGATTCTTTGGAGAATCTAGGCATCTTTATCCATGATAAAGAGTTGACTCAAATGATTGAAACGATCGATGCCAATGGTGATGGTTTTGTGGATATTGACGAGTTTGGTGGGTTGTACCAGTCACTCATGGGCGAGAAAGATGAGGAGGAAGATATGAGGGAGGCTTTAATGTCTTTGGTCAAAATGGGGATGGCTTTATCACCGTTGAAGAGTTGATGTCTGTTCTGGCATCACTCGGGCTTAAACAGGGCAGGACTTTAGAGGATTGTAAGAGGATGATAAGGAAGGTGGACGTCGATGGTGATGGAATGGTTGATTACAGGGAGTTTAAGAAGTTGATGAAAGGAGGTGGATTTAGTGCTCTGGGTTAATCTTTATTATGGGTGTAAATATTTTGAAAATCAAGTAAGAAAGAGTGGCGATCTTCAAACAGGAGCAGCTTTACCAAGTGTTTCTGCTGCGAATCCATGGCACACGGCTGCGGCAGTCGATCATTGACACGTGTTGGCAAGAGGCAAAGCAAAGCCATCAAAGTTGCCTGATAGGGGCTGGAGCTCTAGAGTAGGTGATTTGTATTGGGGCTTTACTATTTTTTTGAAATCTTTTTGATTGGCTTGGTGGGTGGGGTTTCATTGTTCTTCTCGGCTAAATCCTCCATTACTTATCATTGTTTTTATGTTATGTGTTTTTTTGTAGCATATTGCTATTTCACTACTGTTTTGTTTATGCAAACTAGAATATGGTTTTCATGAAGAGCTCTTCTGAACATCCATGGTTTTTTGCAGCATAATTTCAATTTGTAGTTACATGTCCTACACGGGAGTTGTAGGTTTATGAGCTGTTGGATTGCTTTCAATTTGGTACACCTGAAAATTAATTCTTGTCAAGAGTCAGGACCTTGAATGGCAGTTCAATTCAAACCCTAAATGTTTACCTAAATTTGTCACTGTAAGAAGAAACCAACTGAACATTGACTTTCCTGAAATCAGGAAAAAGAAGCTTAAAAAAACCCCAAAGAAAACTCAACTATTACTAAAAATGATTGTAATGTCTCTTCAGACATTGTTGGCCTACAATGGGATTACAATTTTGAGCCCACAAGGCTACAACAGGAAAAACAAAAGGCATTTTGCAGGGTTGAAACAAATCCAAGACCAATTAAGTGGTCTTGCCAGGAAAAGTTCAAATCTGAGCAGGGGAGAGAAATGAACCCTTGCAAGTCCAATAGCTGTTGAGATGTTCAGACCAGAGAAAAGATGTAATTTCCATAATGAACAGGGGATATGGCCATCTTCCTCCACTTGATTATGAGCTATAAGCATTGCATATCCTGTATTCATTCATTCTATTTCAGTGTTCTCCAGAAAAAAAGTATCATGTCAATTATACAAATGGTCAGCCTCAAGAGGAAATCCAGAAAAGAGTATAGAAACTGAAAAATTGCAATTTATCTGTGTTACAAAAAATATAGATCATCAAGTTCAATTTCTTTCAACGTGTTAATTATATCTTCTACTCTTAAAGACATGAATTCTTCATGTTCCATGAGATCTTGGAGAATCATGCCTAGCTGCTGTTGGGATGCTGCAGATTGTTAAATCCTGGATCTTATTATCTTTTTCCTCCTGCAAACATGTCAAAAGTTTCAAAGTTGACGAATGACAAGATGGAAGATGATGAAAGTACTAGAAATGGTGTAAAACCCCAGTATCGGAATCTCATCATCAATACAACTCCTCAATCAAATATGTCCACAGCCTTCGTGGAGGGCTTTAGCCTTTTCCATTGGTTTTACTTCAAAATGACTCGAGCATACGACAGTTTCAAATCGATCCTGGGGATTTCGTGAGGAATTGTTTTATTTCAGTTGGATTCACCCGTGTGAATTTCTGGAGTTGTAGCTTCATGTTCAACAAAACTTTCAAAGGTTTCCTCATCTGAATCTCCATCACCATCTAGAACACAGTTCCCATCAGTGGTGCTGGTCGTTAGATTCCCAGAAAGAGAATTCTATCCAGTGATTCCTGATGAAATGATATCTAGTGCTCCTCCTGGCCCTGAGAGATGGATTTAGGTGTTTTATATTCCTGAGCTTCTTGTCCCTTATGTTTTTTGGTGTTTTATTGCCGTCCTGGTCTTTTAATTTTGTTTTCCTTCCTGATTTCTTCAATAAAAATTTTAATTGTTTTCATTTGTGTTTTTTAATTGAAACTGATCATATATATTATTGTTTATTTCAATCATTATTCGGTTCTTTTTTTTTCGGTTAACAAGTTTTAATTTGTTTTAATTTTTTCTTTCAATTGAAATTAATCTTATATGATACTTTTCATTTCGGTAATTATTCTTTTAATTGTTTTAAACAATTACACAGGACATTAAGCAAGAACATTAAGCATTCAAGCTGATAGTCAGGAACTTAAGAACCAGGTTCTTGATTCTTTGACAATATCATTTTTAAGTGAGTTAGTCAACACTCTAATTCTCATAAGAGGCCAAAACAAAACAGCATAACATTGATGATCTTCACCTTCTACACCTTTCGTTCCAAGTAAAAATTTTGAATTTAAAAGAAAGGAAAAGCCTTTTCCTTTCAAGAATCATTACTGAGAGCTGACACGAAGCTTTACGATTTTCTTGAAAGTCAAAGCATCATACCACATAACTGATACTAACACCCAGAATTCTGTTTTCGAACTTTACCTCACTTTCTCAGTAACCAAACAAATCCATGACAAACAAAAAAAAAATTATCCCGCAAAGACCCCAAGTAACTCTTGGACTCAAGATTCAACCCCTTTAACATTTTCGTTCTTGTAATTTAAATATTATTATATCACTTACTTAAAAATCATTAATTTTAATATTTAAGGATTGCTAATCTCCATAAAAAAATTATTTTGCAGTTGTTAAGATTGTAGTAATCACTTTTTATTGCCTCTGTTCAGAAAACTGAAATAAATTTACTCACTCCCCGCAGTTAACCACTTGTTTTTAAGTAAAAATCAATTAATTTTTTTAGTTACTGTTCACAGTGAAACAAATCACTGTGGACGACGACAATAAAACTTATTTTTCTGTTCATTTCAGTTCTGTTCGGTTCTCAGTTCTGTTCGGTTCGTTCAGTTCACTTGTCTACTGTTTTTTTTCTTTAATGTCAAATAACAATTTTATTCCATGAAAAAGACAAAAAAAAACTACTGGATAAAAGAATTCCATGGTAATTACACATATTTGATCCGGCAATGGGTTTCGAGGGTTTTATTACCTTATATCAAAAGATCACAAATTCAAGTTTTAATAAATGCAACGAATTAAATTTATTTATTTATCATATAAGAACACTAATTGAAGTGTATACTGGCTTGGAAAAAAGAATCACTTTTTAATGCCTCAAAATTGAAATAAATTCACTCATTCCCCGCAGTTAACCACGTGTTTTAAAGTAAAAATCAATTAATTAGTCTCTTTTTTAGAATGGAACAACCTTGCCCTAATACATGACAATCTTTGATGTCTGTGATTGTTTTATTATAGTTCATATTTTTTTGATTTCGATTTTATTCATAATTTCTTCAATGGAATTTTTTATTATTTTCATTTATGTTTTTTAATTGAAATTAATCATATATATTGTTTTTTATTTTAGTCCTCATTCTTTTGATTTTTGATTCCTTTAATTTTTTCGGTATACAAGTTTTAATTTGTTTTAATTTTATTCTCCCATTGACTTTGGTCATATATGCTACTTTTCATTTCAGTCCTTATTCTTTTAATTTTTTTAACAAAATTACACTATATTTTTTTTATAAAAAAAATCCCTTTATTTGTTCGGCCCCAAGGTTTTGAATTGTTCCAATTTTGTCCTTTGATTGGAATTAATTATATATTTTTTATTTTGGCCCTTATTCTTTGAATTTTTTATTTGGTATTAATTCCTTTGTTTTTTCAATTCTTCTTGGACAATATTTATTTTTTACCCGTAGCTATGTATCTATGCTTTTAGTTTTTTTATTTTGATTTTTGTCGTTTTATTTTTTATTGGGGTTTTATTTTTACTCGGTTCAGTCCTGGAATTTTAATTTATGTTCCTGATCATTTTAAAATTAATATTTCTCTCTTTTCTCTTTGTTTTTTTTTTGTGTTTTCTGTTATTTTTATCTGTTCTTCAAATCAGATGATTTTATGGTTTTATTTTTTGCGCAATGATAATGATAATTTTCGTGATTATTTTTTTATTGTGTTTTTTTGTATAAATGTTTTGCTTTTTTTTTTTTAATTCTTGGTGCAATTTAATGATTTTAATTGTTTGGGCAATAATATTGATAATAATTTTAATTGTTATATTCATGATAATGACAATAACACGGTGATGGATTTTCAATTGTGTTTTCTTCTTTTCGTAGATAGAAAATTAACTATTTATTTTTGTTATTTGATTATTGCATGTGTTTTCACAATTTATATTTTGTTTATTGTGTTTAATTTAAATTGGATTATAATATGAACAAATCCTAATATAGTCAATTCGATAATCCAGATATCCGAATCTTCTTGCTTTTTTTAATGATGATGATAATTTTATGCTGGTGATTTCGTTGAAACCTACTAAACAAATAAATTTATATCGATTTAAAATTTATATATTTTATAGAAAACTTGCACTTCAAATGAATTTTGCACAGATTTATTATTTTGATCAAATTTATATTATAATAAAAAATCTCATACAATTAATATTTTTTATGTTAAAAAAATATGATTCCGGCCGCGACGAGGTGCAGACAAGTGACTAGTATATATATATATACATCGTCCTTAGCAAGCGGTTTAGAGGTTATACATTACAAAACAAATAAACCGTGTGGGATTTTACATTGTGTACCCTCTTACATTGCACTGTGGATTGCGACAGTGCACGCCCGAAATTGGCCTTCATCCGCGCGGCAAGAGAAGGGGTTTGACCTGGGCTAATTTCGGTTTTTCTTTTTAATTTTTTTTTAAATAATCATTTATGAACAGTGTATTGACGATTTCGTCCCCGGTAATAAGACAAAATACGACATCGGGCTGAGGGGCACCGGCGTAATTATGCATGGCCGGACCGCCCGGTCCCAGATCCGGTCCGCCGCAACTTTTTATTTTTTTAATATTTTCTGAAATGGCTAAATACGATTTTAGCCCCTAATAAGACAAAAACATTGAATTGGGTGCAGGGGTGGAACGGTAATTGGCCCTATTTTTCGAATTTTTTAATCGGCGTCTGTCGAGCGTGAAGGGCGCACGCCATGACGGTTGTCCGCCTCACGCTGCTTTAGCAGCGTGCGCGGCCTCCTCCGGTGGCCGGAAATTGTCTCCCGGGGGACAGAACGATGCGCCGCCGCGTGGTCTTCCTCCCGCGGTGGTGCGTGTAACCACCAAATGTCCGTGGACGCGGCGGAGGCCGGTTAAAGCCGCTGGCCACGTTTCTCTCTCTCCTACACGTCAATGTGCAGAAGAGTCCCCCATGTTGCGTTACTTTTCAATTCGGTCCCTCTACTTTTAATTTCGTTTTTGGTCCTCAGTTCTTTGATTTAAGTTTTGATTTTCTTCGATTGGGTCCTCCAATTTTAATTGATTGAATATGAAAGTTTCAGTTCGGTCCTTCTACTTTCAATTTCCGGGTTGGCTGTATATAACCCAATCAATTCGGTACAAAAGTTTCGATTTTTGCAATTTTGTCCTCTGATTTCAATTGACAATAAATGTAATTTGCATTTCAGCCCTTGGACTTTTAATTTTTTAATTTAATTCCTTTATATTTGATTTTCATTTCAGCCCTTACACTTTTATTTTTTTAATCACTACTTTTGTCCATGTATATATAAGTGTATTTAATACAATAATAATAATAATAATAATAATAATAATAATAATAATAATAATAATAATAATAATAATAATAATAATAATAATAATCATGATTTAATTATTTTTCATTCTTACTCTTTTGTTATTTTTTTTCCCTCCCGATAATTTGATAAGTTTTTTTTTTTTTTTTGCCAGTAATAGCAATGATAATATTTTTTTTTATTTTTTTTCCTTTTGTTAAAGTTTCTGGGATATTTTTAGTCTTTCATTTATTTTTGTTTCTTTCATTATTAACATAATAATAATAATTATAATAATAATAAGAATAATAATAATAGTGATTATTATTAATATTATAATAATAGTGATTCTGTATTTTATTATTATAATAATAGTGATTATTTATTCTTTCATAATAATAATAATAATTTTTTAATCGATTTTTCTTGCTTGCTATTTTGTTCATGCTTTTTATTTTTTCCCCTAGGTATAATTTAATAATTTTTATTGTTTTTATTCTAGCGGCAATAATAATTTTAGATGTTAAGACTCCGATGTTGCTATTGTTATAATATTTTAAATTAATATTGCTTCCTTTTCCCTTTGTTTTTTGTTATTTGCTCTTTCTATTAACTGATTTTTATAATTTTATTATCTGCACAATAATGATTTCAGTATTTTTTTTCTAATTCAAATATTTTGCTTTTTTTTCTAATGTTAGTGCATTCTCTTTTGTGATCGTTTATGACGCAATACCTATATTCTAAAAGATATAATCTATGCTTACGTGACAAACTCAACTCAAATTTTTAAACATTTTATCTCCTAATCTATTACTTTTTTTTGCTTATATCATATAAATTTATCATTGTAGATTTA
The DNA here is from genome assembly GCA_029228465.1 of Salix viminalis. Classification (NCBI taxonomy): domain Eukaryota; kingdom Viridiplantae; phylum Streptophyta; class Magnoliopsida; order Malpighiales; family Salicaceae; genus Salix; species Salix viminalis. Next base: position 1,207,334 of record CM055442.1, read on the forward strand.
ATTATGTTAAATTATATACAAAAAAAATACCCGCGGCAATGCGCGGGCAATTTGCTAGTTTCAATATATGTTCCGTAGATTTTAAAAATGTGTTTAATATTAAAAAATATTAAATTAATTTTTTAATATTGATGTTAAAAATAATTATTTTAATATATATTTTTTTAGAAAAAAGTATTTTAAAACTTTTAGAAGAAAGTAGCCTTCCTTTACCCACCCCCCAGCAAAAATAGATTTTACGTCAACTTTTTCCAGACACCCGAGAAAGTAGCCTCCACCCCCCTGCAAACATTAGCCCAGCTTCATTATTATAAAACTTCTCCCTCTCTTCCCCATTTTCATTCTTCGGATTTTCTTCCCTCAATCCTTATCTTCGAGAGCACAAGCTGTCTGTTCATCATTCTTCATTTAATCCCACTTCTTCTCATCCTTCCTCGATTGCTTTCTTTTGCTCTTCTTGTCCTCCTACCTGGTCTTCTCCAATGCCTTCTTCGAGCACGCAAGCTGCCTGTTCATCATCTTCTTCGTTCTCAGATTATGCGGAGGCCTTCGCTCAGTATGTAAGGCGGTTGGTACAGACCTTGAGGTCGGTTGTGGAGGCAGCGGCCCTTTCTGCAGCTGAATATTGTGCTCGACTTCTTATCGGGTACTGTTACTTTTTTTTCTCTTAGAAAACACTAATTCTTGTAGATGATTTCATGCCATGTTTTGTCTTGAAACTAAGATCAGACTCAAAACTTGAGTTCCACTGTGTCCCTTCTTGCATGTAAATCCCAGTACGTATAAATCTCTCATCAACAACAACAGGTTTCATTGTTTTTTGGCGACAACTAATGAACTATATAACATATTTATGAGTCATGGTCAAGAGAAACATTTTTTTTATTCCTGACTTGATCTGACATATATAGTGCTAATTGCCAATTTTCTCTTCCTTTGTAGTCAAGTGTTAAGATTAACAGAACATACTGCTCGAACAATACTGAGAATGCTAGGGCGCCGTCCAATTCAGAATGAGGAGATTGCAGGTGTGTCATCCTTAACTTGAGTGTAAACGTTAGCGTTTTGTTACATCTATCCATTAATGAGCTCCTTCTTATACTTCTTGTTGGTTTCTCCTTTATTTTCCTTAAGTTCCATTCCCGCACGTTGCTGCTGTTTTCAGCAGTCCAAAGTATCGTGACTCTCAGGTGCAGTTTTTAGAGGAAATTACAAATTGGGAGAGGGGCAATCTTATTGGAAAAGGATCGTTCGCATCTGTTTACAGAGGGTCTAATGATGATGGATTCTTTTTTGCTGCGAAGGGAGTCTCACTTAGTGAACACAAACAACTTCGCTATCTCGAGAATGAGATTGCTATTCTGGAACCCTTGGATCATGAAAACATAGTTCAGTATTACGGAACACTAAATGATGGAAAGATGCTTTATATTTTTCTAGAGCTTGTAAGTCACGGCACCCTTGAACAAGCATATATGAATTGCCGTTTCACGGAATCCCAAGTTTCTGATTATACTCGACAGATATTGCAAGGTCTGAAGTATCTTCACAGTTGTAACGTGGTTCATGGAGATCTTAACTGTGCAAACATTTTGGTCACTGAATCAGGAAGAATAAAACTTGCTGATTTTGGTTTGTCGAAAAGGATGGAAGATCATAGCTATGGTTTTCCATCTGATATATGTAGCCTTGGATGCACTGTTCTGGAAATGTCGACCAGAAAGTATCCACAGAGTAATACCAAGAAGGTCTTTAGTGTAGAGCTTGCAATTAGAAGCGGAAGAGGGATTATTGTTCCTCGTAATCTCCCATGTAATTTGAGGGACTTCATCAATCAATGCCTGCAGCCCGATCCAAACCAGCGTCCAACTGCTGCCGAGCTTCTAGCTCATCATCCTTTCGTGAATGTATCATCTTTCCACGCAGACTCATGATCCTAGAGAATTGCTGTTTGGTGCAAGATGAACCTTCAACATTTTATTTATTTATTGTATTATGAACTTGGATTCTAAATTATGTGTGGTCGATCTTCTAGCTTTGATGAATCTGTACTCTGTGATGTTGAACATTCCCACCTGTACTCAGTGAAGTTGGTTAGCTAGCCGCCAACCAAGGATATATATTATGTAATTCTTAAAATTGCCTGAAGCCTACGCTTTTTTCAATCCAATCGTAGATATAATACTCAGAAAAAAATCTACTAATTGATAAGATCAGATAAGTCTTCTAGTTCTTTATAGTGCAGGCCCTTGATTCAAACATTGAAGTTATTGTATAAACGTGAAAAATCTGGATTACCATGAAAAATCTGGCCCATCTCCTCATCCTGAACTTTTTTCCATGAATCTGGATTACTTCAATGCTAATAATAAAAAAAAACAAAGTGGTTTACTGCGGGGAGTGAGTAAATTTATTTCAATTTTCTGAACTCAGGCATTAAAAAGTGATTACTACAATCTTAACAATTGCAAAATAATTTTGGGTGTTAGTATCAGTTATGTGGGGTAAGATGCTTTGTCTTTCAAGAAAATCAACTTTCACATCAGACTTGATTTCAAAAAGGACCACAAAAACCAAAGCGACCGATCACCGGCCGGGTTGATGATCTATGATCTAATGGTCTAAATTGAATATTGAACGCTGAAAACTAATGAAGGTCATCAGAAGCAACGGCTGCGGCTGCTGCTATAACTAGAAAGGGACAGAGATTTTCATAAAATTGTCTTTATAGATAATGGTTTGGTGTATTCGTACAGCACATGAATCAGTATTGAGTGCTATTAGTGTTTCTACAGAGGTGTGCTACAGTAAAATATTTCTGAATATAATATATTATAATTATAATCATAAAATTTTATTAATTAAAGTTCATACATAATTTAAAATAATTTAAAAATTCATTACAAAACAATTATGTTCATAAAATATATTACAAAACAATTATGTTTTATAAAGCAATTTTACATTTTCTGCTTGGTAATTATATGCTTACATTTTCTATTACCTAAATATTATTTTAATATATTTTAATTTAAAAAAAAAAAAAACCTAAAAAATAATCATAAATAGTGACTAAAAAGGTTGGAATTCTTAAGGGAAGATGCACATTTTTCACAGTAAGAAAATTAAAAGAAAATACAAAACGCAAGCGTTTTGGTAAACACAGTATAAACACCCTCGTTTTTTACCCCCTTCCACTTTTAAGCAACATCATTTTCCCCTTTTATTGCACTGTCCTCCCTTGGCATCCCTGGGAGCTTGCTTTCAACAATCAACCTAGAAGAAGTTGAGAATTGGAAGGAGGTCCTTCGTATGCTGGATGAAGCTATTCAGTGTATGCCTCAGTCCGATTTGATCAAGAAAGTCATCACAGGATGTTACTTTAGCCTGCCAGCAAAGCTGAAATGCTGCTTCCTTTATTGTGGAATGTTTCCCCGCCTCTCTCTCTCTCTTAAAATTGTCGTTTTCCTAAAAAAATGTCTCTCTAAATCAAACCGGTGAGTCACACATCACCACTTCAAGATCCGTCCCCTGCAACCTTTGATTTCACACATCAAAGGTTAGATCTTTACTTACTTCAGTGATTGAAAGACTTTAGGGTTTTAAGGTTGTGTATAATAAAGTTTGGATTTTTATTTATGTTGTTTATGTTTTGTTTGTTACCGATCTTTACTTGCTTTTCATCAGTCCGGAGTCCGAACCAATTTAGGATCGTAAAATCAAATCGATCCCGTACGATTTTGACCGAGTTTGACCAAGTTTGATCCAAATCAATTTTTCTACTCAAGTTAACAAGGTTTGATGAGTTGACTCGTAAAATCATACGATTTTGCGAGTCAATTCGCGATTTTAACAACCATACCTTTGATATTGTGAGAGAACACAGGACTTCTTTCGCACAGTCAAACTCTGTATGAGATGCCCAAATATTAGTAGAAAATGTGCTAATTGTTACACAGATTTGAACTTTACTTAGTTACAGAATTAAGAAAACAGATGGAATTACCTGTAGTGGAAAGCTTTGTCAATTTATAATAGACCGCAGCTTGAAATATTATACACCAGAATCTAGATTGGAAGCCTGAAAAAAGACATGTTTGGATCTGATTTTCCATCTGATCTATGGAGCATCCACGACAGCAAAATGGTAATGATAAGGGTGGGCTTACGTGTGCAGCATCAAAATTCTTGGCCGTGTCCTCCCGTATTAAGGTCGGTGAAGCTCCACCAATAAGTGCTCATTTGAGCAGCTACTCGCATACTACGTGGTCCGTCCGTACTTGCAATCATTTGAACACTCCTAATTTTTAAAAGTATTTTTAGAAAAAATTGAAATTTTTATTTTATTTTTTTATTTTAAATTAAATATTTTTTATATTATTTTCAATGTTGATATCAAAAATAATTTTTAAAAAATTAAAAAAATATTTTTTTGATATATTTATGAATGAATACACTTTTAAACAGGAACAAAATCTTAAAATCCCAGCTTATGGCCCGAGGTTACATGAAAAACCTCCAATCTGGTTTCCATCATGCTTAGTTCGGGCTGAATTTGCTTTGGAATTATTTTATAATAAAAAATGTTGTCCTAAAAAAAGTTTATTTTTTTTAAAGATTTTGTAATGTATAATTGAGGTTGTTTTTTAAATTGTTTTTTTGTTAAAAAATATAGTAACATAATATTTTTTATTTTTTAAAAATTATTTTTGATATCAATACTAAAAATAATATACAAAATATTTAATTTAAAATAAAAAAATAAAATAAAAATTTCAAATTTTTCTAAAAATACTTTTAAAAATTAGGAGTGTTCAAATTAAAGAAAGATTGCAAGTACGGAGGAAGGGTTTAAGGGTGTGTTTGATATTGCTTTTGCTTTTGTGGTTGAGGTTTGAAAAAAACAGTTTTAAGAAAAGCATTTTTGTTGCGGTTCAAAATAAGTTGTGAAGTGTTTGGTTAAAACTGTGGTTGAGGTTGAGGTTAAAAATTATTTATATTTTAATTAATTTTTAGATTATTTTAATATTAAAAATATATTTTTTATATTAATAAACATATATTATGTAAATATTATTTATTTTTTAATTAATTTTTAGATTATTTTAATATTCAAAATATATTTTTAATATTAATAAACATATATTATGTAAAAATTATTTATATTTTAATTCATTTTTTGATTATTTTAATATTAAAAATATATTTTTTTATATTAATAAACATATATTATATAAACATTATTTATATTTTAAATAATTTTTAGATTATTTTAATATTATATTATATATATATATATACACACACACATTTTGCTGCTTTTCTTGCACCAGCGTTTACCAAAATATTTGACGTGGATCCCATGTGGACCCCATGTCCAAATTCTACTTATCAGATTTACTAAGTGGTCGTTTGGCATTGTGGTGCGATCCACGATTGCCAAACGGCGTTGATAATCTAGTGTTTGGTTTTGTAACAAAAGCAGGTTTGTGGTATGGGTCCCACGTAAATTTTGCTTGCAAACGCCGGTGCAAGAAAAGCACAAATTTGGTGCTTTTGTATCTGCGATTTGTATTTTTTAAACGTCGATAAATATATATATATAGAACAAAATTGTGAGAATGTGCAGCTGTCCTTTTACAAATCCATTATGTTCGATAATTAAAAAAATGGTATTTTGCATGTTAATCGATCTGTGCATGGCTCTCTCTCTCTCTCTCTGCCCAAAACAGAACAACCATGGAAGCCGAGAGCTTTCATCGTTGACTCCGGTCATCACAGGACACCATTTACGATGAAACAACCACAGGAAGAACCACCTCGGCCTTCTCTACCCATTGGTATCGTCCGTTGAAGCTCTTGTCATGGTCGGTGAACAGTACCGCCACCTTCCAACGCTGCCTCCGGCCACCATTTCAGACGCCGCCACCACAGGAAGAACCACCTCGGCCTCCTCTACCCGTCGGTATCGTCCGTTGAAGCTATCTTGGTGGTTGGTCGGAAGCTACTGTGCACGTGAAATATTTCACGCGTCGCAAGTGCTGTACTGATCACGCCGTAGAAAAGCGTACGCGGTCGCGGCGACCGCTTCACTTTCTTCTTCTTCAAGCGTGTGTTAGTCTGGGGTCGGGGTGGGTTGCTCTTGGGCCAGCCCAAGTCCAACTAAGCTGGGCCGGCCCAGCCCGAATTTTAAAAAAATATATTTTAAAAATAACAAAAAAAATGTATTTTTTTGATGAAAAATAATGACGCGTGACTTCGTTGCACTCCACAACCCTGTTATTTTTTGATTGATGGGAGAATAAAAAATAATATTTGTTTTTTCATGAATTATTAATTACATTATATTATTAGAATTATTAAATTTACAATATTTAAAAAAATTATATATATACCCTTTAAAGTAATTTCACAAGTTAAAAGCAATATGAAAAGCTTGGTAACCAAACACCCAAAACTGCTTTTTTTAACCTTCAACTCAACCACAGTTTTAACCAAACACTTCACTGCTTATTTTGAACCACAATAAAAGCGTTTTTTTTTAAACTGCTTTTTTTCAATCTCAATCGCAAAAGCAAAAGCAATGTCAAACACACCCTAAATACTTAATTCAAATCTGCTTATTGAAAACACCGGTGACATCATAGTGCCAAATGGGCACTAAAAGCGAGGACGGGTTTTTAAAAGCACGTTCACGCCGGTGGCCTCACTTTTGTTGAATGTCTGGCTTTAAAACCCTCCTCGCAGTCGCAGCCAATGATATGGACACACCCCACTAGTCTTTTCCACCCCTGACATTTTGTCCCAAATATGAATTTTGCCATATTTTGGTGGAAAAGGAGATCACCTTAAAATCGTACTAGGAAAATACTTTTTGGACCGCATCTATGATAAAGCCATCAACAGTGCAGAATGATAGCCATTGGCAAAGAACATGTCTTTTCTCCCTTTCAAAGAACATGTTCTTGCTTGAAAAACCCTAGCCATGACATTTTGAATCCAGCAGCCAATGATATGGACTCACCCCACTAGTCTTTTCCTCTCACATTAAAAGTACTCAGGGAAAATATATATATATATATTTTTTTGGATAACATGGGAACCACATGATCCGGAAAGCGCATTTTATGGGCCCAGAACATGCGTAAACCCCCGGTTGTCTCAGACTCTTACAGGTTTGGGATAGGACGCTAGGATGGCTCGAACCTCGCTCTCGTGTATGAGAGCGAGGCCTGTTGCCGCCAGGCTGCCCCCCTGGGGACGGGAAAAAATATTCTTCACACGAAATTTTTTTTTTTTTTTTATGGAGTACTTCAAACTGTTTTTTATCGGCTCCTTTTTTTCACTTACACCTTTCCATTTTTATATAATTCAATTTTATTTATTCAAATTATTTAAAACTCTAAGGATTCAAGATACAGGGAAATCTCACGTTTGTTCCTGGACAACGAAAGTGTCTGTCACCGTGTTTTTCAACAAAATTAAAAAAAAATATTTTTATTTTTTATTTTAAATTATGAAAATTTAATGTTTTTAAATAATTTTCATACATTAATATCAAAAATAATTTTTCAAACATAAAAAATATTATTTTAATATATTTTTAAATAAAAATTAAATTAAAAAACAATTAAAGCACACTCTCCGAATCAACACAAAGCGCGCTAAGTAAATGGCTTTTCATCTAGTTTTTCTATTCCATTTTATGTAACCGCGGGCCATACGCTGTGATTTTGAGTTTGTTTTTGAAATTGGTTTTTTTTTTAATATAGTAAAATAATATTTTTTATTTTTAAAAAATTATTTTTGATATCGAAAATAATAAAAAAAATATTTAATTTTAAATAAAAAAATAAAATAAAAATTTTAATTTTTTCTAAAAATACTTTTAAAAATTAGGAGTGTTCAAATTAAAGAAAGATTGCAAGTACGGACGGACTACGTAATAATCACTTATCCCTGGGCATGAAAAGTTCCAATAACTAAGCATCTTACTAAAAAGTAGTACATCTTACTTCTTTATTTAAGTAACCTTTTACTTGTAATGGGAAAAAACATTCTTCACACGAACAATTTTTTATTTTCTTGATTCTTCAAGGTAATTTTTTTTCATTATTTATACAATAATAATAGTAATCATTTGAAATGTTTTTTTCAAATGATTTTGTTAAGGCTAATAATATTTATTTCTCTTTTGTAGTTTTTTTTTTTGTTTTTTTAATAATTTTTAGTATGTTTTATTCTTCGAGGTCATTTTGTTTTTTTTATTATATAAGCAATAATAATGACAATAATTAGAGATATGTTTTTTCTTGCTTACTCTTTTGTTACACTTTTAAGTTTTTTTATTCTTCAGGATAAATTAATATTTTTTATTATTTTAACAATACTAATAATAATAACTCAAGGTGTTGTAATCTTGATGATAATAGTGATATTATAAATTATTATGATAATAATAATTATAATTTATTGTAATAGTTATGGTACTTATGGTATAACTAACGATAATTTTGATGGTAGTAATAACCTTCACTCATAAAATAATATAAAAATATCAATAATGACAAAAACAATTATACTAATTATAATTAAAATAATATCCAAAAAAACATCTATGTTGGTTATTGTTATAATTATTGTCATAATAATTATAACGATTATTGTTAAACAATACTGTCAATAATAATCATAATATTAATTATTTACAACAATTATTATAATAGCAGCTATAGTAATTATGATAATTTAAAAATGATGATGATTCAAATATAATAATAATGGAAATAATCCATTAGTTGATGTTGTTTTTGTTCAAAATTGACCTGCATGACTTTTTTTATGTATAGTATTTAAGATTCAATATCATATAACCAAAAAATATACTAAACCAAATATAGATAAAACATGTAAAAAAGTTGAGTCAAATTATTTATAAACGCTTCGATGCACATAGATGATTTATCAATTAAATAATTATCCAAACATTCGAATAATAACAACATTCAATATCTTCGATACACGAAATAAATAACTCATTTGAAACAGATTTTATTAATGATAATTTAACTATTTAAAATTTTATTTAATCAATTTAAAATATACATAACAAAAAAAAACCAACGCAACACGAGCATACCAACTCGTCATAGCTAAAAGAGATAGCTCATCCACACTCATATCTTCTGCGGACTGGGATGAGCGATCTCCTGCTTCACGCTACACACGCAATGCACTGCCGACGAAGAATGAGATTATTCCCTGCTCAACTATGAAGGGCCACGTCAACTAAACCACACTGAGGTGTGGGAGACTGACTGAGTGGATGGTTATGTGACATTTAGGCTCAGAAGTTGCAGTCGCAGTACTGTGCCTCCATAGGTTAGTGACTGGTGAGGTGTGACTAGCTCAGGTCCCAAGAACCAATTATTATTTAAAAATAACAATTATATTGCTGCATTGCATCTTGCCCGAGATAGATGTCTCTCGGGGTGTGTGCATACGGGAGTTTTCTAAAGCTAATAATCAACTATTGCTGCTATGAATTTTTCTACATACTTTCTATTTGCTTGAAAAAGAGTTTACAAGGATAAGGACTTCCGAAAAATTGTTTGAATAAATAAATAAATAAAGAGCTACCTGGTAGAATATTTCCTTTAGTACGAGGATTGGTAAAAAAAACAATCTAGGGTAAGGGTAAATCAAGAAAAAATTGTAAAATTAAAGTATTTTTAATTATTATCTAAAAGCTAAACCAAGACATGGTTTAGTTACTCTTCACAGTGAGACAAATTACTGTGGACGACAATAACAAAACTCATTTTTTAGGTCGGGGTCAGGTCAGTTCAGTTTATTCGGTTCACTAATTTACTATTTTTTTGTTCTTTGTAAAGTAAAATATCAATTTACTAGAGGGGTTACACGGTAATTATCCATTTTCGATCCGGTCCGGTTCAGGCAACCGATTTATTGAAATTTATTTTAAAACTAATATATCATATAGTTTTAAACTGTAACTAAAAACAGCAAAGGAGGTTAATTCAATGTCAAATAAAGGGTTTAAAACTTTATATTAACAAAATGTACAAAGTTGACAGCATCTTAGCCCCCAGTAAATTGAACTTATTGCACGAGATAGAAATAGTATATTTAAAAAAAATATATTATTAATATATATATATATATATATATATATCAAAATAATATAAATATATAAAAAAATCCCCAAAATTTTAAAAATATTTTTGCTACCTAACATATTCAAAATGGATAAGAGAAACATATTTGTCCTTTTAAAGGTACACGTGGCGACCTGGTTAACGATCTTCCTTGATTAAGACGAGCTCAATACAAGGGGCTCATATGGTTTTCGCTTTAATTTCTCTCTCAAGCTTGGTTATGAAAATAGAAACTTTTGAGATATTTCTTTTTTCTTGGAGCTCATGTTAAGTTGTTAAATCTCGTCAGATTCAGACTTAGATTAAAAGTGAGCATTTAATCTAGATTAAATTCAGATAATCAAAATAATATAATTTTAATTATAATATTACCTTTTTAGCTTTTTAAAAATAAATTAGGTTTTAATTGTAACAATTCGCTATGTCAATTTTGATTTTTTATTTTTTGTAAATTTTAATCAAGGATTTACAAAAATTAAAAATAATGAAACTAACAAAACCATATCTATTTTATTTCCATTTAAACCAAAACATCTCAACCATATAATTAGTCATGAAATTATAAATTTTGCCATCATTAACCCTAATTTTTTAAAAAAAAAAACAGTGAAGGGATTTCATCCATTTAGATCAAATCCATGTGATAGCAATCTGTTTTTTTATGCCATGAATGATGAAATTACTTTTTAAGAAAAGAAAAATATACAGAAATATGCAATCGATGTGTATAGGTGAAACAACCTTTTGCCCATTTCACAAGCTTTCATGCTCTACAGGGTTAAGATAGGGCTAATAGTCCTTCATCATTGAGCATCTACTAAAAAAAAAAAATTTGTTTTCAAATTATTTTTTTTGTGTTTTTATATTATTTTGTTATATTAATATCAAAAATAATATTTTTAAAATAAAAAAATATTATTTTAATATATTTTTCAAGTGAAAATATTTTGAAAAATAAACATTATTATTCAACACATCTATATAAAAAGTATTTATTACATGTTTTTTATGAGGTGTGCGACATATCTCATTAACAAACAAGTCTTATATCGATATCAAAGTTAAAAATATCTTTATTTATATAAAGATCTTAGATAAAATTATATATCAAATCGTACCCGATGGACAATTCACTCAAAAACATAGAGAGAGAGAGAGAGAGTCTGGCTTCTATTCCTGCAAGTCCTTGTCATGACAAGGACAAGTCACTGATGGCTTCTAGTCCTGTAAGTCCTTGTCATGACAAGGACTTTATATTTGCGATATGGCTTCTATTTGTCTGAAAATACATCGTATTTATTAACTATCAAGATATGTGGAGGCAGACCTCCCTTCTCGCCTGGCTAAATGATTTTTACCCGAGTTTTTTTATTAATATTTATAAATTAAGATTATTCTTAGACTAATTTATTAACTAAACTTCTTTCGCAAAATGAGTAATGAATTAATAGGAATGAGGGTCACAAATGAGAGGGACTAGTATCATCAAATACAGAAATATAGGGACTATATTAGGGTTTTTTATGTATCTTCCTTAGACAAATACTCCCTGTGCCTTCCCAGAAACCTTCCCCCCTTGACAACATCGTCCCTTCCTTTTAATTATCGGATAAACAGCGGATGACAGTCATGTCGGCTGAAATATATACCGATAGGAAGGAAAGCTCAGCTTCCTTCAGGCCCAAATAAAAGAAAAGGAAGTGAAGAAAGAAAAGGAAGTGAAGATCTTTCCTTCAGGCCCAAATAAAAGAAAAGGAAGTGAAGATCTTTCCTTCAGGCCCAAATAAAAGAAAAGGAAGTGAAGATCTTTCCTTCCGCCCCAAATAGAAGAAAAGGAAGTGAAGATCTTTCCTTCAGGCCCAAACTTGAAAGAGTCACTTGAAATAGCACGTTTATTCTTGGACAACGAAACTTGGGTACATTCAAGAAAACGATAAAAGAGTATGAAGACATGTTTGTTACAGTAATAACTAGTTAATTGCCCCGAACGAATATTTTTTATAATTTTTGAGATTAAAATAATTATTAAATTCTGCTAGTTCAAAAATAAAATATAATATCTATACATGCAAGATTTGATATGATAAAACATATCAACACATCCTATTATAACAACAGCAACATTGAAAGTTTAACATCTAAAAATATCATTATTATTATTGTTGTTAAAATACAAAAAATTATTAAATTATTTAACAAGATATTAAGAGGGCAAGGAAAAGATCAAAGGCGAGGTGGTTTACCACACGAACTATCTGATCAAGTTTTCTTTTTCCTATCACAGGCAGCTGGCCGTGTTTGATCGTCGCGTACATGCTCTGTTACAGCTTCATTCATACGCCAATCAATTGACAGTGAAGCAGAGAAAGAAGAGTTTTGATCACCGTGTGGGTAGTCCCTTTTAGGGTTTCCGTTTCATGTGCACTAAAAAGGAAGGAGCATGGATTATTTCTCGTAAAAATCAGCAACAGACCGTTGGCCGCTGCAAGTTATGTCTAAGATGATGACAACCGTGTTCGGAGAGAGGCTTGGCTATTGTTGGGCATTAACCATCAATGGCACTATGTTCGATGTACCCTTTGTAAAGTAAAGTAAAAAAGGGTCCACTGTATGTTTTATAACAGGCCACAGGCCAACCTCTCGGATATATGTCGTAACTCAAAAACATGCAAAAAAAACTAAAATTATTATTATTATTATTATTATTGCATGAATAATGGGAAAATAAATTCAATAAAAGAATAAAAAAAAGCCCAAAAATATTAACAAAAGAGCAAATAAAATAAAAATTATTAGCAAAAAAAATCATTTGACGTGGAAATAAAAAAAAAAAACACTAAAAGAAAAACTATAAGAAAAAAAAAAGAAAAACAAATAAGAAATGTCAATTTTAAAATGATCTTAAACACAAACTAAAATTTAAGAAGATTTTTTTTTAAAAAAAATGTTATCTCAACAAAAGAGAGAATAATAAAAATGAAAAACCAAAACTAAAGACACATATATATAAACATAGATAAAAATAGAAACTATTTAAGAACTATAAAAAATTAAATGAATTAAAATAAAAAATCAAAAGTATAAGGGCTGAAAAACCAAATATATTATCAATTTCAATCAAATTAAAAAAATCAAATAAAGTATAATATCTATACGTGCAAGCTTTGATATAATGAAACACATCAATGCACTCTATTATAATAACAGGACCATCAGAGCCTTAACATATAAAAACATCATTACTATTACTGCTAAAACAATACAAATTATTAAATTACCCCACGAAAAAAATTGAAAACATTAAAAAAAGAGGAAGCAAGAAAAAAAACTTTAACAAAAAAATGAAAAAAAAATTATAAGCAAAAAAAATAATTTGACATCAAAATAAATAAATAAAATCAAAAGATAAAAAATTAAAAAGTGAAATAAAAAATAAAAAACTAAAAAAAAAAATTATAAGCAAAAACAATTAATGCATAATTAGGCGTGATAGGCAGGGGTTGAACCCATGACCTCCTGCTTAGAAAACACGCTTTATCCACTAAGTTACAGGCGTTTCATGATATCATACTGTGCAAAAATAAGTAAATATCAGTAAAGCAGCGACTTGAACTAGCTCGAAAGTTTAGCAACACTATTGTAATTCACAGTGATTCTCCTCACATGCTACAGTAACCGACTCTTGATCTCTTTTAGTATATAGTATAATAATGACGGTAATTAGGGATTGATTTTCAATAAAAAAAAATTATAAATAAACAATTAACTATTTATTTTTGTTATTTGATTATTGCAGGTGTTCTTACAATTTAATTTTTCCTTTAGGCCCAAATAAAAGAAAAGGAAGTGAAGATCTTTCCTTCCGGCCCAAACTTGAAAGAGTCACTTGAAATATCACGTTTATTCTTGGACAACGAAACTTGGGTACATTCAAGAAAACGATAAAAGAGTATGAAGACATGTCTCTTACAAATTAAAATAATTATTAAATTCTGCTAGTTCAAAATAAAATATAATATTTATAAATGCAAGATTTGATATGATGAAACACATCAGCATATTCTATTATAACAACAGCAACATTGAAGGCATCTAAAAATATTGTTATTATTATTGCTAAAACAAAAAAATATTAAATTATTCCGAGAGAAGAAAACTCAAAAACATTAATAAAAGAGAAAGCAAAAAAAATAAATTATTATTATTATTATTATTATTATTATTATTATTATTATTATTATTATTATTATTATTATTATTATTATTATTATTACGTGAATAATGGGAAAATAAATTCAATAAAAGAATAAAAAAAAGCCCAAAAACTTTAACAAAAGAGCAAATAAAATAAAAATTATTAGCTAAAAAAATCATTTGACGTGAAAATAAAAAAAAAAACACTAAAAGAAAAACTATAAGAAAAAACAAAGAAAACAAATAAGAAATATCAATTTTAAAATGATCTTAAACACAAGAGAGAGTAATAAAAATGAAAAACCAAAACTAAAGACACATATATATATATAAACATAGATAAAAATAGAAACTATTCAAGAGCTATAAAAAATTAAAGGAATTAAAATCAAAAATCAAAAGTATAAGAGCCGAAAAACCAAATATATTATCAATTTCAATCAAATAAAAAAATAAAAAAAAATCAAATAAAGTATAACATCTATACTTACAAGGTTTGATATAATAAAACACATCAACACACCCTATTATAATAACAGGAACATTGAAGCCTTAACATATAAAAATATCATTACTATTACTACTAAAACAATACAAATTATTAAATTACCCCACGAAAAAAATCAAAAACATTAAAATAAGAGGAAGCAAGAAAAAAAACTTTAACAAAAAATGAAAATAAAATAAAATTATAAGCAAAAAAATTAATTTGATGTCAAAATAAATAAATAAATAAAATCAAAAGATAAAAAAAGAAAAAAAAATGCATAAGTTAATAAAAAATAAAAAAAATCAAAAACTGAAAAACAATTAATGCATAATCAGGCGCGATAAACAGGGGTTGAACCCATGACCTCCTGCGTAGAAAACACACTTTATCCACTAAGCTATAGGCATTTCGTGATATTTTACTGTGCAAAAATAAGTAAATATAAGTAAAACAGCGACCCGAACTAGCTCGAAAATTGAGCAACACTATTTTTTATGAAATCTTTTTGATTGGCTTGGTGGGTGGGGTTTCATTGTTCTTCTCGGCTAAATCCTCCATTACTTATCATTGTTTTTATGTTATGTGTTTTTTTGTAGCATATTGCTATTTCACTACTATTTTGTTTATGCAAACTAGAATATGGTTTTCATGAAGAGCTCTTCTGGATATCCATGGTTTTTTGCAGCATAATTTCAATTTGTAGCTACATGTCCTACACGGGAGTTGTAGGTTTATGAGCTGTTGGATTGCTTTCAATTTGGTACACCTGAAAATTAATTCTTGTCAAAAGTCAAGAGTCAGGACCTTGAATGGCAGTTCAATTCAAACCCTAAATGTTTACCTAAATTTGTCACTGTAAGAAGAAACCAACTGAACATCGACTTTCCTGAAATCAGGAAAAAGAAGCTTAAAAAAAACCCAAACAAAACTCAACTATTACTAAAAATGATTGTAATGTCTCTCTTCAGACATTGTTGGCCTACAATGGGATTACAAATTTGTGCCCACAAGGAGAAGGCTACAACAGGAAAAACAAAAGGCATTTTGCAGGGTTGAAACAAATCCAACACCAATTAAGTGGTCTTGCCAAGAAAAGTTCAAATCTGAGCAGGGGAGAGAAATGAACCCTTTTTTTTTGGATTCGAGGAATCCCACCTCTCGGAAAGTGTACTTTGTAGGTCTAGATGAACGAATAAAACCCCGGCTGTTCCAGATTCTTACAAGAGATGCACGATTTGACTCGAACTCGAGTTCTGCTGTGCAAGATTTCAAGCTTTTTGCCATCACGCCACGCCCTTTGAGGACAAAAGAAATGCATGCCCTTCGAGACCTGAGAAATGAACCTTTGTAAGTCCAATAGCTGTTGAGATGATAAGATCAGAGAAAAGATGTAATTTTCATAATGAACAGGGGATATGGCCATCTTCCTCCACTTGATTATGAGCTATAAGCATTGCATATCCTGTATTCATTCTATTTAAGTGTTCTCCAGAAAAAAAAGTTTAATGGCAATTATACAAATGGTCAGCCTCAAGAGGAAATCCAGGAAAGAGTATAGAAACTGAAAAGTTGCAATTTATCTGTGTTACAAAAAATATAGATCATCAAGTTCAATTTCTTTCAAAGTGTTAACTATATCTTCTACTCTTAAAGACATGAATTCTTCATGTTTCATGAGATCTTGGACAATCATGCATAGCTGTTGTTGGGATGCTGCAGATTGTTAAATCCTGGATCTTCTTATCTTTTTTCCTCCTGCAAACATGTCAAAAGTTTCAAAGTTGACGAATGACAAGAAGGAAGATGTTGAAAGTGCTAGAAATGGTGTGAAGACTCCAGTCGGAATCTCATCTACAATACAACTCCTCAATCAAATATGTCCACAGCCTTCGTGGAGGGCTTTAGCCTTTTCCATTGGTTTTACTTCAAAATGACTCGAGCATACGACAGTTTCAAATCGATCCTGGGGATTTCGTGAGGAATTGTTTTATTTCAGTTGGATTCACCCACTTTGCTTTTAACATATATAAATCTTTGTCCACACAGTAGGCTCCTCCCCATGTGTGACTAAGTTCAAAACAAAGATCTCCCATTTGCACATCATGGTAGCACCGCGTCTCCAAGAGGCGTGGCGTGATGATAAAGGGCTCGCGATTTGTACAGCAAGTCTCGAGTTCGAGTCAGACATGCATCCCTTGTAAGATTCTGGGACAACCAGGGTTTTACTCGCTCATCTTACCTGGGATCACAAAATATGCTTTCCAGAGAATAGGTTTCCTCACATAAAAAAGAAGCACCGCCATACCAAAAACATTTGGCGGTGTCACTTGTCATCTCACCACATGCACAAAGCATAGGCAATGGATTTTAAACTTTATGTTTTTCATGTGCAGGTAACAACTGATTTTTCAACCATGTAATGGCAGAAACTTGGCTGTTACACAGACATGGCATAGCTGAAAACATGGCAATATATGACTCGGAAAATCTAAGAACTTTGAGTTTGTGGGCTATGATAACCATACAATTGGTAAGAGCCTCAGGACTAGAGTGTCGCTATACTGTACTAATTATTCCTAGCCAAGAATGAAAGGCTTACTGACAAAACTGCGACTTCAATCCCTGCCACTGCCGATGTACACTTTCAGAACAAGAGCATGTAAATATAAGCTGCATCAGTTATGGAATTACCAGAAGAAGACATGTTTGGATCTGGTTTTAGGAACAAATACTTGGATATAAGAAACATGATAACAGATTTAAACATCCTTGAATCCATGGAGTTGTAAGCAAACAGTGATGGAGGATTGTGTGATATCAGAAGTGTCGCCAAGAGAATTTCTGGAGGCACTTGAGCAATGGTGATGACTGATTAGTGCATGTATTTAGGCTGTTGTATACGACCATCAAACTCAGACACCTTACAAATCTCTGATGCAAGTCAAGACGGGTCAATACCTGTATTATGAATATTCTGATCAATAAAAATTGCTAACTTCATTTATAAAAACAGCTTTGCAAGTTGCAAGGATATCAGAATTTCCTCACTGAGCATGCTTATAAATGAGTCACGAGCTTGTGATTATGCTCTTGTACAAATTTGGTAAAAACCCATCTCCCTCCATCCCTAGCTGCCAGCCTTATCCTGTAATGGACGTGAACTTTCCATAGATGGTTCTGTCAAAATCAAGCTATTATTTACAAGACTTTGTGAGATGCAATGCTGAAGCAGCCTATCTACTGTAGGTTTCCTCATCTGAATCTCCATCACCATCTAGAAAACAGTTCCCATCAGTGGTGCTGCTCATTAGATTCCAAGAAAGAGAATCCTATCCAGTGATTCCTGATGAAATGATATCTAGTGCTCCTCCTGGCCCTGAGAGATGGATTTAGGTGTTTTATATTCCTGAGCTTCTTGTCCTTGATGTTTTTTTGGACATCAAGGACAAGAAGCTCAGGAATATAAAACACCTAAATGGCTAATGACCACCCTTCTGTTTCAAGTTTCAACTTTCATGCTTGGTTGATGGAAGAGGAAGACAGCTTTGAGTGCCGTTACTTTCCCCCTCCATGCTTGAAGTTCATTCCTCCGATGTGCTTTGTCTGTCATCTTCTTTCTTCCCTTCCTCGGGCACAGCAAGACAAAGAGGGGTTATTTATTTTTCGTTTGGGGAAGAGAACGGGTCTGTGAAATGAAAGAATGAACATGATTTTTCGTTTTTCAAGCCCTGAAGTGAAGAGCTGAAAGGTCGAAAGTAGTTTGGATCGTGAAATCGGACCGATCCGATCCGATTTCACGAGTCAGCCCGATTTTGACGAGTTTGACTGAGTTTGACAGGTTTCGATTTTTCTTTCCGGTTCAACTAGGTTTGCTGAGCCAACTCGCAAACTCGTACGAGTTTGCGAGTTGACTCACGAGTTTGATTACCATGGTTAGTATCAGTTATGTGGTATGATGCTTTGACTTTCAAGAAAATCGGAAAAGCTTCGTGTCAGCTCTCAGTAATGATTCTTGAAAGGAAAAGGCTTTTCCTTTCTCAGCTCTGGTTTTTAAGTTCCTGACTATCAGCTTGAATGTTTAATGTTCTTGCTTAATGTCCTGTGTCATTGTTTGAAAAAATTAAAAGAAATATTGATCAAAATAAAAAGTATCATGTATAATTAATTTTAATTGGATGATAGTTTGAAAATGCATACCTCTTACCTTTATTGGAACGTTTGTTCCTCTCCTGGCTACCCAGTTTGCCACGTGGTAAATCGCCGTCCTCAATTTCAGATCCTGACACGCATTAGATTTTTTGGGACCCCGTGGCCCACGCCCGCTAAAAGACAGGCGTGTCCCTGCGTTCCACGTGTCAACCAGTTTCTATCCGGCAATTTTGAACATTTCGTCACCGGGAGGACTGTTACTGTAGAAAGATGACAGGTGTGGATTGTTTAATGAAAATAACACGGCATCAGAGGATACTTTAGCTTAAAAAGAAAATAATGTTGTCACGGTGAATAAATATAAAAAATAATTTATTCGTCGATTAATAAAACTCTTAAATAACGCGTTGAGGACCATAAAAATTACTGAGTTTATCCTATTTTAATTTTATTTACACCCTCTTCAATTTCTTTGCATTCACCTATTCGGAAACCAAAAACAAACCAAAAAAAAAAAAAAAGAACTGAAATAAAAAACAGTATAAGCGCAGGTAGCACTATCAAGTCGGCCATCAAATTAGAGGATGACAAGCAGGCAGACAGTAGCCGATGATGGTGTGTACGTGACGTGCTCATCATCTCCCTCTGATGTTTTAAATTTCCATCCTAATAACAGATATTTTCCAGGGTCGCAATATTCTGGTAGGTGGCCCACAGTTTTGATCTCCTATGCAGTCTATGCTGCCCTGTGGTGTCGGTTGGTCTCTGGGCCTAACTGCCCCCCTGATTTCAGTTCTCCCCTCAAGACTGGAGTAAAATAATATGATGTCGATGTTCCAAAAGTTGTTAATGACACGTGTCCTAACGAACAAAATAGTCAGAAATTATATATAGAATTTATAAATATTTTATTTTTAATATTAATCGACAATAAATTTTTGAGGATTCAAGATACAGGGGAATCTGAGGTTTGACAACGACAGTGTTTGTCACGTGTTTTTAAAAAATAATTAAGAAAATATTTTTATTTTTTATTTTAAATTAAAAAAGTTTTGGTTAGGTAAGGGTGTTTTTTACTTTTTTTATCGGACAACATTTTTATTTATTCATTTTATTTTGACAGTAGCACTCTCGTTGCTATAAGAAGCTTCTCCTTCTCTTCCCATCCCCCTGCACGCGTTCTTCTCCATCCCCATTTTGTTACTTTGGATTTTCCCCAATTGCTTCCTTTCGATCTTCTTGTCCTCCTATCTTCTCCGATGGTTTCTCCCATCCGCCTGCGTGTCCCGTCAATATCTCTTTCAAATTCTGAGGATGACTTGACTGATCAGAGAGAAATGCTTTCGGAACGGCACTTGAGGTTGGCTGCTGATGATCTGGCTGCCTTTTTTGCTCGAATTCATCCTCACCTTGCCGGGTACTGTTACTTTTTTCTCAGAAAACACTAATTCTTGTAGATGATTTCATCCAAGTTGGAAACATGATTGACAAATTGCCAATTTTCTCTTCCTTTGTAGTCAACCGTTAAGATTAAGAGAAAAAGATGCTCGAGCAATACTGGAAATGCTAGGGCTCCGTCCAATTCAGAACGAGGAGAATATTGCAGGTACGGATGTCATCCATAACTTGAGTGTAAACGGTAGCGTTCTGTTACATCTATCCATTAATGATCGATCGAGCTCCTTCTTATACTTCTTGTTGGTTTCTCCTTTTATTTTCCTTAAGTTCCATCCCCGCAAGACTGTCTTGAACAGTTGTTAGAGGTAATTGCAAGGATCAATCTCGAAAGTGATGCTAATTCTCCTGCACGGACGGTAAGCGCTGTTGATCCTTTTTTTCTATTCCATTTTATCGTTTTTTTCATTATTACTACTAGCAGTCTAGCAGTTATGGATTGGTATACACGAAGTGAAAAGCTTAAGGTTAATGAACCATCTCACCTAAAAGCTTAAGCTTATAAGTGAGACCCTAGAATATGATTTATATTATTATCTAATTAATGACTATGCCAAATCTTTGGCAGATTTGTACACCAAGACCTGAAATTACAGACTGGGAGAGGGGGGATTGTATTGGAAAAGGGTCATTCGGATCAGTTTACAAAGGGTACTCTAAGGAACATAAATTGTTTTTTGCTGCGAAAGGAGTCCCACTTGATGAAGACGGACATATTTGCCATCTCGAGAATGAGATTGCTATTCTGAAACCCCTGGATCATAAAAACATAATTCAGTTTTATGGAACAGAAAGGGGTGGGAAAATGCTCTATATTTTTATAGAGCTTGTAAGTCAGGGCACCCTTGAACAAGCATATAAGGATTTCCGTTTCGACGAATCCCAAGTTTCTAATTATACTCGACAGATATTGCAAGGTCTGACGCATCTCCACAGTCGTAACGTGGTTCATGGAGATCTTAAATGTGCAAACATTTTGGTTACAGAATCAGGCAGAATAAAACTTGTCCTCCTATCTTCTCCGATGGTTTCTCCCATCCGCCTGCGTGTCCCGTCAATATCTCTTTCAAATTCTGAGGATGACTTGACTGATCAGAGAGAAATGCTTTCGGAACGGCACTTGAGGTTGGCTGCTGATGATCTGGCTGCCTTTTTTTGCTCGAATTC